>CM067377.1:156460214-156594822 GCA_034510155.1 Eucriotettix oculatus
TTCTTATACAATTGCCATTAAGTGGACAACGCTCATGTAGCCTGTCACTGAAATATGGAACTCGTTGCTTAACTTTGCCTAATTTTCGTAATATTTTTGAAAACGTTCCATTTTATGTATAAAACTATTACTTCTGTTCCTTTCCCGCATATGTCTGTCATTTCAAATATAAGTTTTTTACGTTATTTCACTAATCTATCATAATGATAACAGGATTTATTCAATTATTTTCATCTTTGTAATAAAAACGTAAATACTGAAACACTATCATTCCATTTTAGCTGTGGTTGTACGCAAAAGTGGACTAAAACCCTGCAAATGAAAAGCGGAAAAACGATAAGGGGACGTGTAACGCTAATTTTTATAGGAGCAGTAAGGCCGTAAAGCCCGATGATTGAGAGAGCCATAGAGAAGAATGGCCAGTTTCGTCCTTGGTGCAAAACTGCAAAGCCACTCCATCATCACGTGACATATTCGCAGACACGCAGACTGCTTCTGCTCGTGTTTATCAAATGAAATGATCATGGGTTGTGTTCAGTGTGCAAGTGCAGGGCAAATAAAATATTGCACCAAGCTGCGTTTGTCTAAATTAATTTGTTAGATACATCACGCTTGCATGTCTAGTAGCTTCAGGTATTCTCAGATTTTAGTGTTATTAAAATGAAATTGTAGTTTGTGATATGGTAAAGAGACGATAAATTTATTACATTTTCCGTAGTAAAAGGATAAATATCGTAGCGTTCTTTCTTGTTAAATAGAGAAGAAACAAGCTTACCGCAATGAAATTTTGAAAATGAAAATGAACTGTGCTACCTTTTAAATATTTTGTTAATTACAAAAAAGAGGGCACATACGACATTAAAAATATTTGATAACTGATCTATAATGTTTTATAATTTTCACAATCAAATACCTCTTATCCAAGTAGCATTTGTGACGACACCGATCATTGATGCAGAGTACTGGGTAATACGCCATATTTAATTTCACGTAATTAGACTTCTATTTCTTTATATAATTGGAACTCTAAAATTTGATCAATTATATTCTATAAAATACGAACACATCAATATTTGATGACAAGCAATTAGAAAGATTTGTTTAAATCCTTAAGTTTGGATGTTACCGTTTGATTTAGAAACGCCTCATAACAAGACATATTTCAAAATCGACAGTTTCACAATTATATCCTGTAATAAAAGCTTTATGAAGTATCGGAAGGGTGAAGAAACCATAAATAAGTTATTTTAATCATTATAATTGAATAAATGTACTGTATGTACTGCAAACACTGACGGAATTATTTAAGTGAGATTTCTCGAGAATCTTACATTATGTGTATAATGTTTTTTTTGGAGGGATTAACAGGTTACATGAGGATGGACCTGAAACAGGTAACTCCCCTTTAATAGTTTACGTTTCCTAGCCGGCGTTTCAACTAAAAATTGCAGGAAAAACTCTAGAAAACCTAGATAGAGCTATTGGGTACTATTCTCATGCCCTTCCAAATGTCGGGAGATGAGTTTCAATGGGGTCGCAGCATTCCCCTTATCCGGGTCTCCATCAGTTTTGGGAGGAAGTTGGCTGACTGATCCAATGAGATCAGCGGACAAGTCTTACCGTATGCCCAAGGTCTTCGACCCCAGTACATACACCTCCTAAAATAGAATGAAAGTGCCTCGGCATATGAGAACTTTGAAAAAAGACAGATTGTGTACGAGGCATTCCCAACATAGTCAGGTGAACCCCTCAGTCAATCTGGGGAGAAATACCTGCAAGAGAAAACTCCCACTTAGTTTCCCACGAGTTTGATTGTTGTGTGTTTATATTTGAAAATTCTGACGAAAAATCATCGATTGGTAATTTCAAATAAGTAATGGCATTACACGCATTTAATATTTCTCTATTGCAGAGTTTCTTTATTATTGTAGTTTGCAGTTCTGTTATTCTCCGGACACGTATCAACCCAAGTGTATTTCATAAATTTATGCTTCAAAAATTTTATTTTTCATGTTTTTAAAATAATAACCAGTTCAGAATTCACCCCATGACAATAATTTACATTAAATGTATTTATCTCAAAACAACGGCCTACATTTCGTTTATGGAAGAGATTTTAAAAGCCAGCGTTGAAAAACGTTAAATCATAAAATTAGAGTTGTTAGCTACACTTCACCCACTCGAAATTGATTGGGGAAAATAAGTTTTGAAATCTCATTCTCAACTCGATAGAAACTTAAGCCGCCGAATTTTAATTACCCCCGTGTGTCTTACCGCAGTTAATCCTTCATGTGGTTTTGATAACGTAGACGATGATGAGAAATGGTGTTCGGTTAATTAATATAACAGAGAAACTCTTGACAAGTAATACTCTTACAGTAATCCCACTGCCAGAAATTAATCTTCTCTTGCGAGATGGGATTTATTTCTAACAACTGCTTTGATTAACTGCGATTAAAAAACAATTACTCAAGTTTACTCAAATATGAGAGGGAAAAGGAAATAATAGATTTTTTTGGTTTTTTGAAATGAAATTTACTTTCCAGTTTCATATAAAAACCGCAATAAGCTTTCTTTGAGAATTTCCTGAAACAAAGAATGAAGTGATTGATGGTGCGGGTTGTAAATCGATTTAGCGGCCGATGGTGTGAATTGCTAGCGTAAATGTCCATCATAAATCCCCGTTGCAGGCATGGCTGAGTGGAAAGATGTAGAACATAGCTTATTGGATTTTGTTCTTTTACAGTTATCCGCTTATTATTACAAATGGTTAACTATTTTCTTGTTCTTAACGATAAAAACATTGTACACGACGCTTAACTCTTTTGTCAAAAATATTCGTCTAAGGTGTGTACTATTAAAATAATTCTTGCAATCAATGTTTGTCTTTTCCGATTTTATAGTTTTAGCTACTTACTATCCTGATCTTGATAGAAAACATTTTGCCACGTAAAATTGAAAATAAATTGGCAAACAAAATTTTTAGTTTTATGTTTCTCAAACGCTAGATGACAGTTCAAAACAGAAAGGTATATTCATTCTTTTGAAGAAAACCCGTTCAGCTGTTTTTCTTCAAAACGAAAAATATTCTTTTCGAAGCAATTAAAATAATGTTTCAGGATGTTTTCCATGAACATGTAACCAAGTTTTATTAAGAAAAAAAGAAACATAAAAATTCAACGAAACAAATCAAAATCAAAACACTTCAATTCTTGGACGGAAATTTGCACCTTCCTCCCTCCACCTCTCGGGGTAGCTCCACACTTCCCTCTGCCATGCAAATACGAAAGCGACCGACCACGGTCAGAGATTCGTAGGGCAGGAACCTCCCGTCGGATAAATGTGGGATAGTCGGAGGTTACGTTGTGTGGGTAAAATAAAAAGTTACAAAATTATAATTAAATTTTGTTATATCAGAAACTAATATAAAACCCCCCCTTAAAGTTGATGTGTCCAGTATACCTTGAATCTTAGATTAACCGATTCACAAATTTGGATTTAACATTGAGGAAAAATATAAATAGGCGATGTTATAATTATTGTAAAATTTTGATGTATGATTAGTAATAAGGAAAATTACACCAGTGGATTATGATTTATGAGAAAAAACTTTTGATTGCTAGGGAAATAATATTTTAGGATATTTCTCAGAATGAATTTAGAGATTAAATTAAAGCACACTACACATATTGATAGATTAACGAAAATTAAGCACATGCTTAAATTCGATGATAAAACGCTTTATTATTTAACTTTACATTTTAGGTTCTTATTTACTAACATTGAATAACCATAATTAATATTATTTCTAATGAATGAATTATTTTGATCAAACATTTAATTTTAATGAAAATTTTAATTTTGAATTCCGTTGCTTAAAACTGTTTATTTAACTAAATTTATGGGAGAAACGTTAAACAAGGAAACAGAATGCAATAAAATAACACATGTGTCGGAGGCGCAGTGATGGCGTGTTACAATGACTCCTAAAAACAATGGAGATGCAATGTGAGTGCTCCTCGTCTACACAAAGATATTTTCATGGCTTTGTTCGTTTAAAGTAAAAGGACGAATTGGAATACGAAAATTAATGCTACGTTTTGGAGAAACATGTTAGAGTTATCAAACTTGTAAGTTACATACAGCACCGAAAATCGGGAATCATATACACTATTGGTCAATGCAATTACAACTTCAGGAATGAATAAAATAACACTGATTTTAATAAGGTGGAACGAACAAGTATTAACGTTTCAGGAAATTTGTAGGTAAAATTCTGAAAAATGAATATCAGGAATCTGGCAGTAATAACGACAGTCGCTCGTTTGTGGATGTGCCGAAGTAAATCTACCGCAGTAACTGGTGAGTGGATGCGTGCATTGGCCAGACTCGAGGGAACATAAAAACCTGTTGTCTAGGGCAGTAGCCGAAGATGTTCTGTAGCAAGGAACGTCACGACAGTGCGGGCAACATACGATCGTGCACTGTCCTGATAAAACATTGAATTACCACAACTATAACGTCTGCGGTTCATAGTGCTGGAAAAGAAAAGACGTGTTTCCAGTGCCACCACTGCAGATGAAGGGCCAGTATGACGATGTCGAATACAAGCTGGAAATGAGCGCTCTTAGCCGCCAAACGCAATGGTGGCCATCATGATGGTGTTTAAAAAACAGATAGTTACCTTGAAAGACGGCGTTAGGTCAATCCTACGTCCAGATTCGTTGCTCATCACACCACCGTAGGCGCTCCTGCCTATGATGCAGTGTCAAGGATAACCAAAGACGTGGTCACTGTCCTGACAGGTCATGCTACTGCAAACGTTGTCAAATTCTTCGTGTAGACACTGGTTTCAGACTTGTTTTATGACTTAACGATCCCTTAATGGCATAAGGCTAAGATTTCTGTCTTATTGGCTGTTAGTGTTGGGGAGGGCGCTGAGATCCTACACGGCGTCTTGTATGAAGTCATCTGTTCAATATTCTGCTGGAATTTGTTGGATCTCGTCCAACGCATGAACAAGGAATAATATTCCGTGGCACATAAAATATAATTTTTAGGTAATGTAAAATTTAAAAATGATTTCGAAGTGTTCCGCTACTGCCTTTCCAACACTTTTATTCTCTCACTATTTTGTAATATTATAAACATGTTCATCTAGAAATATAACACTTCTTCAATCTCAAGAATACTGAAAATATTGTTAAATTTCATTATTTGATTTAATACTATTTAGTAACAAACTAAACATTATTAGTACTGAAATTTGATACACATATATACACAGACTTAGTTTAAATGTCTCAATATTTTTCCCATAAGCAGGTGGAAAGTATTTAATAAGACGTCGCGGAGATCTAACTCCACCCGATGTGGGATTTTTACCCACTAAAAACCATCTCCCTTACTAAAACTGGCCTATGGAGACCAACCATTAGTTTTTCATTGTTATTTCTTACATCTACTTGGATATACTCAAAACGATTCAAATTGTGAATCGATTTCTTTGGTTCATGGACTAATGAGTCTAGTGGCCAATGTTTCAACAACAGAATTTAATATAACTTCCTTCTTTCCTGCAATTTCATCTACCATAATGTTATATTCCTGTTAATCTTATGGACCTTATGCACTATATGGATATCTTCACTATTAGTTTGTTTTTATATATGATTAAGTAGTTTTCTACTTCAGTTGCAAAAAGCAGGTAATGAAGCTTCCGTAAGTTCTCACTTACATTATTTCCAAGATATTCTGTTTACGTTGGCTGTCATGAAGCGTGGGATATATTAACCGAGTGTTAAAGGGGACCTGCTCTTTCCCCCTGCTACTCCTTAAGTGGCGCTATTGTCGCCGAGTAGCAAGGGAACCCCCTCTTGTTTGGCAAAATACAACACCCCAGAGACGCTTCGTGAGAACCACGACCAAGATAATTATTGTATATAAACTTTAACTGATACCCATTCTTTGAGAAGAACTGCTTGAAGCCGAAGTTAACGGTTGATACTCGAAATATGAAATCAACTTATGGGCAGAGTTTTATGTCTTTCGCTTACGTTGTTCATTACATTCTTCCATTTATATTCTTGAAATTTTCTAATAATAGTATTAATATTTTAAATAAATAATTATAATTTATTGAAAGGTAATGAATATAGGGTAAACAATTATATATTATACATATGAATATAGATGTGTATAAATTATAACGTTAGGACTCACTAATAATTGCCCCTTTTCAATACAATCATAACATTAGAATATATTATAAGTTTGTTCCACATAATTCTAAAGATATGTTTACTTATACCACTGAATATATATCCGAAAGTTCCGGTGTTTAAATAATTTAAGTTTTGGAAATGAGAACATTCATCTTGCTTTATATTCATAACGTTATAGTTTTATGCTATTATAGAGTTTATATATTTTTTAATTATATTTTTGTTCTTCCTCCAATTTATGCCAAGATAAATATAAAAAATCATTAAAACTTAATATTTAGAATCGTAGACTATGGACAATGATAAGGATTTGTAATTAAAATAAAATAATTGAATGTTAACACAGATCTAATTCAATAACGACAGCCGTTGTAGACCTCACTTGAGAAATTCCCAATATGTTTGCCTCCAAACGCTGCCTACGTTCTTCTTCAGTCTTATTCCCTTGACGAATATGACTTACGTTACACGTACGCCGACCGAAATGTTGACGCCTCGCTGGTGGCATTTTCTTATCACTAAAAATAAATAACACGACGATAAACCTCTAAACAAACTGAGTTTTCCTTTTGCGTAAGAAACGATAATTGAATACGAATGAATGTCAATCTGTCAATACTGTATGAACACGTCCGTTCAGTCCAGTGAATGACAAAGAAGAGATAGAAAGAGAGATTATGATCGCTTCATGGCAAACCTTATAAGTCGCAGTATTTTTGATCGGGCCCGCATTCACACATTTACAATAGATGGAGTGACGTTGCTCGCCCTCCCTCTCTCTCGAGCTGCCAAAATTACGCTTGGATTCATTAAGATCTTCTGAACTCTTAAGATATCGCGAAAATTTAATTTGAAACTCCTGTTTCAATCCCTGAAATTTTCACTGAACCGTTTCGGATCATAAAGAGATCAATATTATAGGCAACCCGCATTCAGAGTGAAGATTCAAACGTATAAATAAAAAGAAACCTTCCTGTATATTTTTTTCATATCATAAGATTTTAAATACTTTTCGATACGAATTATTGAAAATTTTATATTATACAAAACTTGTCCTGAGAATAACAAACCAACAAAGAAAGAATTATCTAATTTGGTTCAGTCGTTCGGTAGTTATGCGCGTACTTACATTAACGACGATTCATTATATATATATATAATTGTGTACGTTACAACTCATGCACGTATAAAAAAAGACCCACAAATCACTTTTCAAGTCGTCTATTCTTCATTTAAATATATTTCACAGGAATGTTGAACGATTTGCGTTTTGTTTAAAAAGCTGAATCTATTAAAGATTAATATTTCAGAAATAATGTATATCATTACATGTTGTGTAGCAGCTTTGGAAAATTATTTACATATTCACCATCAAATAATAATAAATCCTGAATAAAATTAAATATAGTCATATTGATGTTACAGTGGATTTAGTCTAGATGTTTTGAAGTAGAAGTTGGATTTGAAATAGACAACCTAGTATGGTATGCACTAACTTACTAATTAACTACTAATGGCCGACCACTTCCTTGAATTATGCACCTATCTTACTCTATTAGCATATTTTATCCAAGCTGATTACCGTAATAGGCGCCAGTGTTTCAAATTCCAACCGAAACAATTGGTCGGTCGCGTACGTCAGCTATGAGGTCGGGACGAGACAAAACTCAGGTTTTGTTTCGTAATGAAATAATTCACACAATAATCGCATGGGAAAGTAAATAAAGTGATTAAAAATATGTATTTCCACAAACATGTCAACTACTTTGCCTCTCGTATGTAAGGTGTTTTCCAATGTCGGTGTCCGCTAATAAACTTCATTTTTAATGTCGCTTTCATCACATTAATACTATATGCATAACATATAAATAAATAATGTGTAATTTTTATAATTAATATTGGTACTTACTTTAAAAACAGCACTAATATACGAATACGAGTAAATTTGAGAGTGAAGTAAAGAAGTGTGACCAAAGAGAAAGTAGTGAAATAGTTGGCGTATCGAATAACAAATATGTGGTTCAACTTAGAAGTCAGCATCCCGCTAACTTTTGGACTTACTTAGTTTAGTCCGGCTATTAGTTACAACCTAAGAAAGGTACAATAGGACATTTATAAAAGGTCTGTGGGTTTTAAATATAAACCATTTATTCAAAGTTTTCTTCGCAGGGATAAGTAAACTGACTTAAGCCGTAAATATAAATAAGTGACAAACGTTGAGATTGTCTAAATTAGCCTGTGATATTGTGTTTTAAGATTCAATGAAAACTGGTTCGATGAATTATCGTCTCGTAGAGTAGTTTTCGGAATACAACAATAACAATGATTCTTCCAATATCGATTTTGCATATTTTGCGTCCTGTACCTTAATTCTATGTTTATTCATTAAACCAGTCTTGCCGTTTCTCTTCTGTAATTAATTGCACATTTACTACGGTATTAAATATGTGAGCCCTGTTTTACCTTACATGTTAAGGGTTATATAGTCCTTATTTACATGCAGCACTATTTCGCATTGCATGTGGCAGAGTTTTTACATTGTGTGTGAAAATAAAAGCGTAAGTAGCTGTAAGTGAGCCAGACCACGCAAACAAAACTACACAGTAGTTGCGTATTACATAGATTACTATTCAAGCTTGAAAGTCAGAAAACAGCGTTTATATTCAAATTAGTACTGTTTCATAAATAAATAGTAACATTCATTTGCTTTTCCATACACCTAGTAGCTATTTATATTGTAAATGATTGGTGGGATATTAAGTAATGAATTTAATAATTGGGTTTTAATATGTACATTTATTACCTGTAAAAACAATACTTTTAAAATAAAGAATTAAAAGGGAATTATATTAAAGTTCTCAGGGTAATTATTGTTTGGGTGACCACGATTTTCCGTTCGTTGACGAACCTGAGTTGTATTCGCCTTGCTGCAGATGTCACTGGAACTTCCTTGTTGTGGAACTAGAAGCGGCTGGTAGACAATAGCACAAAGTCGTGCTGCCGGAATTGAGGAAACTCAGCTTTTTCCTCTTCCTTCCCTCGTTGTTAAAACCTTTCTTCGCTGCTTTCTCGACTGATCAAAACATGGTACATGAAGGATCAGTCCGTAATATAGTCTGTCTTCCTCCACTTGTTAATGTCTGACCCTACGCTCTACTTCCTCCAATCATCAAATACGCCTCACACTCTCCTCCACCATCAGTCTGCTCTCGCCACCAATCACCTCTCTCTACCACTCTGCTGCCAATCTCCTCAAAAATGTCTCTGCCTGCCTCTTTAAAACTTCGTCCCCATTTATGCGACACCTATAACTAAGGTGGCGGGGATGGATATTCTCCAATAATATCCCTTGTTACATTTGGGGAACACACGCCACCCGGTCACCCAATTCTCAAACAGAATAGGAAATTCCGAAACCGGAGACGAGGTGTCTGAGCTTTATAACTCAAGCGTCAGCTGCTGTCTTTGTTTTGATTCCGAGCCGTCAAGTCGGCTCGTGGAAAAACCCCTTCATCCTGGCCAGCGACATGCTCATGCCAAAATATTTATGCAATTTAAATTTCCATATACAGTAAAAAATTGGTCCGGGTTCTATTGCGCTACAATATTCAGCTTATATTTACTATTAAATTTTCTTCGCATAATTGTGACTCGAGCTGAGCTTAGATTGCAATACATCACTGCAATAAAATAGTTTTAATCAGCACTTACCAACCTCTCAACAATATCTCAAAATCAATTGCCACGTTAACTCGAAAGGGGCTTTAATGCCCTCCTACTTAAATCCAGCAGCCAATCGGCTACAATTCCCAATAGGATATATTGGCTTGCACTTCAAAAATTTGTAGCCATTAGGAAATTTTAGCTTCAGGGCGTAAAGATCCCGTACGTTTAACATTACTCCGTTGCCAGTTGCGATTCAGGGCTATTTTCGCTGCTTCCGGCTTTCGTAGGCAAAACCCTTCCAAATTAGCAACGGGTGATCCTTTTTAGTGAAAAGGGTTCTTTCTTCTATTCAGCCAAAAAAATAAGGACGTCCCCATTTTCCGAAGGGAAAGAGAGGCCACACGCATTCAATAATGCGTCACATACGTAAGTCGTCACTTTGCGTGTTTTTAAGACATTACAATACATTATCTTACTTTGACTAGTTAAAAAATGCGGTGCGCCTAGCTGTGTATTACCTTCCGTTAGAGACGTTAAAAAATCGATATCTATTTGTTAGTTTTTCTATCAAAATATATTCAAAATGTTTGCATAGAATTTCCCCATATCCTGACTTTCATTTCGAGCGTTTCATGTGTCATTTTCATTTTTAAACATACAAATAGCTTCTAATATCTTCCTCTTAAAGTAATTTTTCATTTTATGTAAGTTTGAAAATTATTAAAATCAAATCAATACTTCTAGTTATTATGGAGTAGTAAAAGGACTGTATTAGTCTCTGGTCCGATTTTCATGTTGCGGTAGTATACCCTAGATTTTAGATAATTCCCCTCGTGTTCAATATAAAACAATTTATAAACTTAACAGTCAATTTGCAAATTGTAACTTTTTGGTCTGTTATAGCTAATGTATGATTGGTATTAGATATTAAGCTACTAATTTAATTAGATGGTTTAAAATCAAATTTTACTTCATGTATACCATTATCCTTAAATTTTATTTTTATTTTGTTAGTAAACTGACAAATGTATTAATGGATAGAAAGTATTAGTTATTGAATGTTATATTTACATCCTTTCTCATAAAAGATTGTATGAATCAAACATATAGAGGCTTACTTAATGGGAAACGTTTTACTATAAAAGAAGATGGTCATGAATAGATGAGTTATTATTACATTTAAGGATATGTAAGGAATACGACTTTCAAAGTTACATTGTAAGATGAAGTTCCAGACAGTGAGAATTAATTCTCACAGGTCGGTAAAAGAATTCCAGAAACCAAGACTACTTTTATATTTTATATGGAGGCATCAATTTGTCGTTAGGAATTCCTAAACGAAGACCTAACTTGGACATAGGAATACTATGAAAGTATATTATTGAAATTCGCTAACAGGAAATTTATAATCAATCAGAAATGTAACAATTAATAATAAAAGTACAGTTCACGCATAATCGGACTCTATTACTTAGAAAATTGTATGGGATGGACAAATGCCACGGTCATATGCAGATGATGCCCATAGAATATCTTGGCTTGCAAGACTTCCAGGATAATATTGAGGTTATATCAAACCAATCAATAGCACGATGACTACCGCACATAGATAAACGAAAGTCACCAAATATTATTAATTAAAATTTGAGATCTCATGTGAGTAATATGAAAGACGATTAATGGGATATCAGCCGCGTGTGCGCCACGTGCACTTGGCATCGGTGTAGAAGTGCAGCTCATTAGCCGTTTGCAATTAGGGGCTCAGCTGGATCTCCTCAGACACAGAAAGACCGTACCATCAGGAATATCAACACATTACAATCTTAACGATATTTCTCAAATCGAACAAAATCATCAAGAATTCATTATTATCGACCTTGGTTACTTCTAATTTCTAATAAAAATGTACATTTTTCAGTTTCAAAATGTTTGCAATTAAAAATTAATTATTACTAGGATTTCAGTGGTTGGTCGAAAATCGACCGTAATTCATAAATTTTTTTTAAGTATGAACGTTATTGCAAAACCTAAAATGTAAACCCATCAATCCACAAACAAAAGTATTAACCATTATTTGAATGGCATTTGAATGTATCTCAAAATAATTTCGTCAATAGGTTAAAGTCACATAAAATTTGATTTTAATGTTAAATTACATTAAAATATGTTCTGTTAAAACAGTAGCTTTAGGTAGATTTCTGCCATAATCATCTTAATAAATATATGTAAGTATGTACGTACATACCATATATTATTTATTTTTTGTTACCAAGATTTAATTACTTTATATACCTGTATAGACAGTTACTTTAATTTATTATGTGTGTGCCGTCTGTTATATGTTTGTATGGGTTTTGCTCGTGTGTTTACTACAGCCCCATTAACCTTGTGGCCACGTAACGACTGAATGTACATAATATTGTACATATTGTACATGTACATAATATTATCATGATCGATAGACTTTGTATTGAAAGACGATAATTTCTGAAATTACCTCAACACAATCCTAATTATATAATATCTATAATTTGCCTTATGGTTTACCAGTGTCTAAAATTTCATTCCTATGATTCATAGTAATGTGATTATTTCATAAATATAAATTAATTCCAGAATTTTTTTCGTGAAGTATATTGTTGCGATGCAATATTTTTACATTTTTAAATTAATATTATTTTTTAATATTTAATGATGCGTGGAAAGGGCAGTGCTTACTTAACCACTTTAATATAAATTAAGTACAAACGGCACTGAGACTGTCCAATACAATAGACTGCAAATAAAGTACAAACGACGCTGAAACTGCCCAGGCTTGCCGCTAACCAACGATCGCTGAAGTTCCCAAAGGCGAACTGCCTTCGTCAACCCTCGAAGTGGCACGCTCTGGTGGCTAGAACTCTCTTCAAAACAAATAACCGTCAACTGCGTAACAAAACATAAGTATTGGTCTTAAACATACACCAAAATAAATAGAGATTTTTCCGTTTTAGATTTTTATTATTTTTTAATATAACAAGACTATTTGAAGTGCTTCAAGTAAGCGGAAGGGAAATGGAAAAGCGATTTTATTCCATCCCACGATCTTAGCTTCAAGGGGGCATTTAAAGAGTCCCACGCGGAGGATAAAAACCCACGGAATAGTAGAGTCGTCCGCTTACTGAAGACTACCTTCGCCTATAAACGAAAAAATATTCTCACTCTCCCGTCTGGACCTGGATGAGTTTCTTCAATTTTTGATAGTGGCCAACACAAACGTAGGAGGGTGATCTGTTCTTACCAACACAGCATCACCAACCTGAAAACTGAGTGATTCCTTTTGCCATTTCTGACGCTGGTGTAGTGTATGCAAATACGCCTTCATCCACCGTTTAGGGAATCTGCTGAACAAGTTGAAGTGTGTCAAACGGTTCAAGGGTTCTGAGGGAAGACTTTGTTTTGAGGGAACACAAAGCGATGCTCCACAAAAATTGTAGCGAGTCCTTTTAACGTTAACGCTTTTTTCAGAAGAAACTTTGCACTTTTAATACCGGTTTCCTAAAAAAACTCCCATATAAGGACTGTATAGGGAATTAAAATGACGATTAATTCTTCTTTATACCAAACCATCAAGTACGGTATTATTGCCGGTTTTATTAAAAAACTCTTCTCTGCTGACGATTAGCGCCAACAAAAATGATACCTTGATCTCTACAAGTCACTACGCAAGCCTCTTCTATGGAAAGCAGCTAAAGAAAGCTTCCGAGGTAAGGCTACTTACAACTTAAACCCTTCAGTGGTGACTAAATTTTCCCTAGACAATAAGTTCACCACGGAAATTATTCGGGGTAGAACGTTTTGGGCAGTGGGGCAAGGCCCAGAACTTTTCCGGGTGTAACACTTAAGAGATTAATACTAGGACAAATAAAGAAGCATAAGGATGCATTTCGCTTAAGAGATTCTTTGATGGTAAACGGTCCGCCAAAATCTATTGCTACGTGTAGATATGCAATTTATCAATTGTGCAGGTGAATTACTCATACGGTGAGATTCAGATGATGTTCGCAACTTAGAGCAAATAACACACTTATCAATATGAATTCTGATAGCTGAACGTGGCGAAGTGATCAAGAACAAATAATTAGTGGATTGAGACCCACAATGAAAATGCCGTTGATGATAATGATAAATTTTTTAATTGGTAAGAATATACCGTTTAGGAAAGATAAGGGTCTTGTCAGGACCAACATGAATGGTCTGGGCCCGGGTTTTCCCAAACTGAGACTCGCGGAACATTGGTGTTCCGCAAAAAATACATCACAGGTGATCGGCAGTACCGCGACTCATCGTGTATATTTTAACGGCCTCCGTTTAACTGTTGAATTCACTCCTTCACCATTCTATCTCTCCTTATTTTGAACCATACGCACCTTCCGGCGCTGGATTTTTGAATCTTCGACGTCAAAAGGAAAACTTGCGTAAAGTCTATCGGTTGGTTGCTGTACTCCAATCCTAGTTTTCAAAACGAAGAACAGAATCTCACACAATTGTCGATGAATGTTTCTGGCGTAACATTAATTGATTTCAAGAAAAGTATTATTGATCTGATTTCACGAACAGAGGGTCGTTCAATTGTTTTACACATTTCGAAAAGTTCTAACAAAATAAAAACACAAAGAGACGATGCGTTGACTATACAGAGAAATTGTGTGAGATGTAAGGTATGCGTTGTATTTAGTCCTTAGACTGGTCTGATGCAACACTCCATGGTAACCTATTTATTGCAAGCTACATCCCACAACACACATAATCTGCTGAGCAAATTACATCCTTGCCTCCCTCTTCTGTTCTTACCCCACACATTTCCCTCTAAAGCTAATTTTACAAGACCCTCAGGTCTCAAAACGTGGCCTATTAATCTATCCCTTCTCTTGGCCAAAGTCCTCCATAAGCTTCTCTATTCTCCTATTCTGTTTAGATCTTCCTGGTTTGCAACTCTATCCACCCATCCGAGTTTCAGCATTCTTCTGTAACGCCATGTAAGGAAATGATTAATAAAATATCTGGAAAATAATGATTTTTTGTATTTTAAACTAAATTGGTGCCCGACGTTGCTACAGTAATTTCTTGTTCAACACGTGATTAAAACATCAGCGAGAGGGTCGCACTTATAAAAAATTACCGATTTAAGTCCCATACTTTATGAGAACTGAATTTCATCACAATCACCGCGATGACTCAGTATCTTAATCGAGTTAAGAAATATATTGCTATATTAAACATACGTTGTTATCGTCATCCTAAGCACGCCGCGTGCATGAGTTCGTGTGGTGGTCGTGCCGAAGTGTTCTTCGAGAAAACCAAATTTAAAAAGTATCATTATTTAAATAGAACGTTGGGTATATTTAAGACACAATCATTTCGCTTGATTGGCTACGTGATGGTATAACGTATCCTGTTGCTAGTTCTGTGTCTTTAGGGTAGGTTATTTCGGGCTTGAAAGTGGGGAATAAATGCATGTAACAGTTGAAAGGATTGACATAGTCTATGGGCATACCTTATAACTCGAATTATGTTTGAACAGGTCCGGAATATAAACACTTGAGTGCGCCCATTTCATTGCCTTTTATTTATATAGAAGACATGTAATTTTGACAGTATTAATTTGTTGTTTCATCTTATCAGTCCACTTATTTTCACTATACCATTTCTATTACCCATCATTAATTTTCTCCGCATTTATAGTTAGATTAAAATAAACAAAGTTTAATATGTTTGTTATTTGTTCTTTGGTCAGTAATGACAAAGTTAATTTATTTACAATTAATTTTGCCGTTTGCGTACAGCAACATTTATTTTGTCAATTAAATTTATGGCCAAATTCTAACGCGTGTTAAAGACTGAGCAACGCACAATTTATTGATAGTTATTGGAGAAGGTTTTAGAAAGACTGAGAGGTCTCTGAGCCGCGTCTAATACAATAGCGTATCGGATTATCTTCGCTCAAAAACCGCCTAGCTGAAACCTGCTTTAACGTGCAAAACTCAAGGCCTTGGTTAATTTGGGGTGAAGTAAAAACTACCAACGATAGTTGTCAATCCCACATTGAGTTTTTAATTGGATAAGAAAAATTATCAATAAGCGATTTGTTGGAAATAGCCCGATGCTCCTGTTAGGTCAATGTAGGTGTCAAAATTAACAAGCGTGACTGCGAAGAGCAGAGACCGAGAGGTTTTGAACTCAGAAGTCTTACTTTAAAATTAGTCCGAATTTGAAATATTAAATAAATAATTAGGGGACTGTTTTTGGTGAAAACGAAAGTTCTGTGGAAAATTTGGAATCTCACGGAGACACGCTAAACACATGGCTTGTGTACACTTAACAGTTGAAATTTCCTATTGCCTGTAATTGTTAAAGTACACGCCAATAGTGGTTATTGAGAATTGCAGCCCATTGGTGGTTTGGAAATCAAGAGGAGGTCATTAAGTTCACACCGAGGTTACGTGGGAAGGCAGAAGATGTTGGGGGACGGAAAACAGTGGATGTAGAGAGGCCGGAGGGAACATGTTGAGAGGCCGGAAAGAGTGGACTGAAATTAAATTGTTAACCGCTGAGCGAAGATAGTGAGAGGCAGAAAGCCGCCGATAAGAAATAAATTATTAGTCACCAAAGAGCTGTTGTTTAGAGGTCGGCAAACGCTGACTCAAAACTAAACTCCTAGCCGCCCAAATATGATAAGGCAGCCTCCGCCAAATTTGCCAGCGCGTCCTCCCGACAGCGAGATGCAGCCACGATGGTGATTTAACGGATCCACCCAGACATCATCGCGATGCAGAGTAGACAAGGATGCAGATGCAGAAGCTTCGCGGGTATCGTTGTTGAGTTCACATTTGCCTGGCCTATTGCCATTAGAATCTAAATTGCTTCTCAATTCACTCCACAGAACAACCTAATTTTAAAGTCCCAATGCAAATTTATTGTTCAGTAATATTTTCTTTGATAATTTGTAAATACCATTTATTCTCTTGCTGAAATATTTTATTTATATTAAATTCAGAATCTTAAAGTTAATCTTGTCTTGTATTTTCACATTTAAATCCCTATCATTAAATGATCTTATTATATTACAATAAATTAAATTCAGCCTACCATCATACCACGAGTAATAGTCATTACAAAACTTAAATCGTTCACTTCAGGACGTGAGATGTAGGGATTATGCAGCCCCAATTATTATTATTTCCTATTTTAGTGAATAAATATAAATTATTATTATTATTTGTAACAAAAACTGAATGGTAAAAGTACAATAAAAAGTAAATAATAATTTCCAATGATTATCAATAGATTATTTTAAGCATAAATAATTAATGAAATAAATTACGTCAGAAAATTTTCACTTCTAACCTGGAAGAATAGCCGGCTGAAATATTTTTCCATTTCTGTGTTTTGTGAAATTACTAGTACCAATTTAAATATTGAAGAGTTGGTTCTTTAAGTTTTGGGATAACATCATACGGAGCGTCTCGTCTCCATTCCTGTGAGAAAAAGTTCCACAGTTTTTATCCGACTAGTACGTATTCAAATACACAATTTTACGTTTTTTTATCAACGTCTTCAATTTACTTATTTTCACCGTCTCCGACAAGTCCACTAAATAATTAAAATCTGTTTCGCTTGTACTCTAGTGGAGTTCCGTGCTGCGATTCGTCATCAATCACCTTGTCGCTGGCTGTCACTCTTACAATCGTAAACAACTGTGCGTGTTGGTTAATCTCATAAAGCTTTATAATCTGCTAATTAATTTCGCTGTTTTATTTTTAACGGAGAAAGTACGCTACACTTTCAAGAGAAACAATTCCTGCAGAAGAATGCCAAAAAGTTAATGTCAGTTTGATATTATAATTATTATTTCCCCTATTAGTGAATAAATAAATATGATTGTTATTTGTAACAATTACCAAATGGTAACAGTTCATTAAAACGTTAATAATAATAGTTTTCAAAGATTATCAATAGAGAATTTTAAGTATCAACAAGTAATATGTAATGTAATAATCAATATCCGTATTTGAATAGAGTAAATTAGTAATATGATTCACCTTCTAGAGATATTAAAAAGTGACATATTTAAAGTTATGTAAGTTTTAATAGTATTATCCAATATAAATAACATGAAGTAGTGCTTAATTCCCTTTAACATATTTTTAAAGTAAAATTAGTTGGCTTCGTTCATATCTTTTAAATTACAGTACGTGTGGTGTACATTTTATGACGCATTTCACGTCCTTGAAGAAGACGTCTCTGTTGTTTTTTTCGGTTGCAGGCTACATGAGAGTAATCCAATAAATGAAAATTCCCTCTATAATAATTTGGCCTAGAAAGCGAATTAGAAATGGAGGATGCTGAAGGGAGAGAAAGTCATTCAAGTGTTAACTGAGGCCCACGTGGCTATATATTAAGCACACTACCCGGTATACATCTGAAAAAATATTCAAATAAAACCGTTGAAAACCTTAATAAGGAAGGGTGGGATCTTGGGTACTTGCCTCACGGTCTTCCGAATGACAGGAGAGGAGTTTGCTTTTGGGTCACAGCATTCCCACGGGCTTAGTAAGCATCTGACCGACTGTTCCAATTGGTCAGCGGACAACTCTTAAATTATGCCCCACGGTCGGGATAACCCCAAAAAATACAACTCTAAAAGTAAACATAGATGCCTCAATATGTGAAACCCTTAAAATTGAACCCAGAGAAAGAAGTAGGTAACATCTGGGAGAATCACCTGAGAGAGATAAGACCCAGCTACTACAAGCGACTACAGCTTGGGTCTATTTTAGGGTGGGGGGACAGGATACATGAGGGTGATCCTGAAACAGGCAACTCCCCTTTAATAGCATAGTAAGGGAATTGAAAAACGGGATGTGAAAGGTAGAGCAAGGTAGCCAAGGATTGACTGGAACCTCCGGACTGCAGTTTAATAATCCTACCCGGTGATTAAAGAAAAGAAGATGCAGGGAAAACCCTAGAAAACCTGCATAAAGTAGGTCGGGCCATTGGGTACGTGTCTCACGCGTTCCCGAATGACGGGAAAGGAGTTTAATGTTGGGTTGCAGCGTTCGCTTCTCCGTGCCTCGACCATTTTTAGGATCCAACATAATAAAATGGACAAGTCTTATCATACGCCCAAGGTCTTCGACCCCTATACATACACCATCCAATGGATAAGCACCATCATCACCCTGGAGAGAAATACCTGCAAGAGAAAGCTCCCACAGGTATTAATCATCCCCCCTTATGTTTATCTGAGATACCTGTGTTGTTGTAATCAGTCCTCAGACTGGTCTGGTGCAACCTATTCTGCGCCAGCCTTTTTATTTCTAGATAACTACCACGTCTCACTTCCTCCCTAGAGATCTATCGAATATTAAAAACTAACACCAATATAAATGGCTCCTTGTGTCGACTTACTTAATATTGCATAAGTAAACAAGTTTAGTGTGTTTAATAAAAATAAATTTCGAATAAAAAGGAAACCATATAGAGATTGTAATTAAAAATATACTAAATCCTATATTTTAGAAGGATAGTTTTTGAAAACTTGCTTATAACGTTTAATAAAATAGTGTTTGGCAAAACCTTGATGTAAAGTATATCGGTGTTAAACTTCTGAATACAGTAAATAAATATCGCGGGTCCAAAAATTGGCAGAAGAGGAAAATGAGGTTCGACGAATATATAAAGCATAAAATAAACGAGAATATGGCGCAATCTATGAAAATTTATAAACTGCGGTAATTGTAATACGGTTACAACATTAATATCATAGTCACAGTGAAGCTTGGTACGAAAGAATTAGGAAGAAATTCATATTGAATATATTTGTCCGTTGTTTGAATATGATTGCGAAACCTGAACGCAGTGGTTAGTCTAATGGCTCATTGTGTAAATAAGAATGGAACAAGTAGAACGGACCCCATGTGGGACATTTATGGGGAATCATAACAAAGTTAAGTGACATTTATGTGTAATGAAAGCAAATGATTATTATAAAATATAAGAATGAATATTGTGGGTTACTTAAATCATCGGTTATACTTTTCCAACTTTTATTTTCTCTAGCGAGCCTGAATAAATGTTTACCTTCATCTCGCAACGGCGAAACAAGCTTTGAAATAACAATACCCGAGGGAAAGGATCGCCGGTGAGTGCGGGCAGCAGATTATTTTAAGTATCTGAGACAATAAAGAGCAGTGTTACGTGACACAATACTCTCTTGTGGACATCGCCACAAATATATAGATATCTGAGACAATGTTTATTCAGAGGACTGAATTCCAAGATATATTTTTTGTTTACTTATTTATTCATTTATTGATGATCAGTTACCGTATTTTTGATATCATGCAGGCACAAACTCTCTTCCTGCCATGTCTGGATCTTCATCGTAGAGCATCATCTCACGATGTCCTGCTCCCAGCTACAACTAGTTACAACTTTCAAATCAAATACTACGGAACTGTCCTCTTCTCATAAGCCCAACTTCTAGACAGAACTGCTCTTGCTCGTTGCTTCTTCCAAGACTACATCAACAACAGCCGATTGCTGCTCCACCCCACACAAAGCTGTGTTGTTCTCCAAATAATACGTATTTATCTTACTCGGTTAAAAAAAACGAAGTTGTTCCGGCTCACCCTTTCATCTTCTGTGGCAGCTCGTGCAACAAATTCGACAGTCGGAAAAGCAACAATCTTTCTGAATTGTATAAGAACGACCCAGTAACGTCGCACTTATAAATAAAACATTTTCTGTGCCTTGAGGAATATTTCATCGTAAACTAGACGTTTCTGTCTCTCCCAAAAGTATTGCTACACAGATTTTACAAAGGTGATCACATACGAGGATGATATGAGATTCTCAGCCTAATATCGAAAGTGACAATTTACTTCTTTAAAACTGTTTAATTTAGAGAATCAGAATGGGAAAATGTTGACCGGAACAGAGACTCGAACCTTGAGACCGAGCTTAGATTTTCAAGAGTGGAGGAATGCGACATGTTCTGGGGTCGAGTCCCGTTTCCGATCAACATTTTTCCATTCTGAGTCTCTAAACTGAGCTTCACGTGCTTTATCTGAGCTTCTATGCAAACATTTCTTCTCGCCTTGATCTGAACAATTTAATTTTCAACATAATACCCTTAGATATCAATACGTTTTAAATGAAAGTTATTCGGCTATTATTATGTTATATTGATAAAAATAAATAATCCAAAAAAAGATAAGGATAAAAAACTATCATTAAAATGATACGACCTTTCTTATATGCGAATGTTTACTGTTCCCGACATCCTCTTATTAAGGGGTTTGTAAACAAGCAACTTTTTACGGCAATATGAGGCCGAACATTGTGGCCAAACAATATTACCATATTATAATGAATATGTGGGAATATTAATTCAATAATTAAATAAAGATAAGATATTGTAATAAAGAACAATAAAAACAATTTATTTTAACAAAACAGAACATATTTATAATAATAATTACAATTTCTTAATGTTTCAATCTTTGCGCCGGCACTTCTTTCAATAAAAACTATTACATATATATTTACAAAAATTAATTACTTAAACACTAACAATTTTAAGACTCATCTCAGGGTCGCACTTTATGGGCCTACTCATAGAACAGAACTAATCCAGTCAGACCTGGCATCAAACAGAAAATTACAAAAAGTAGCAGAGGCAGTAGTTTACCTAAGCGGCTTTCCACTTCTTCCGGGTTCGTCCTCCTTCCAGATCAAAGCTGCCGATCACCCCACTCGCAACATCTGGCCAATTCTCATCTCAAATGCCCTCCACCGCCAATCTGTGTCTCCACCAATCTGTTCACCAATCAATCACCACAATCTCAACATTTCTCCAACAATCTGTTCATTCCATTCTCTACCACCAATCTCCTCACCAATATGTCTAATTCATTCTTTACACTCATCTGATCAATCTCATGCCACCAATCTGCTACCAAAATGTCTCCGTCTGCCTCTTTAAAACCTCGTCCCCACTTCTGCGACACCTATCACCAAGGTGGCAGGGATGGATCTCCTCCAATTATATCCCTGGTTACACTTGGGGAAAACACGCCGCCCGATCGCCAATTCTCACACAATTTTGGGAAACTCCCGAGCCGAGACGCTGAGTCCAGATTTTATGGCCCAAGTGTCAGCTGCCGTTCCTTTGTTTTGTTTCTGCTTCGCCAAAGCCCGAGCAGATGTATCAGTTCGTTACAATATATATACAGTATATACAGCCTACATGAAGGTGATCCCGAAACAGGCAACTGCCCTTTAATAGCATTGGAAGGGAATTGAAAAGGGGGGATGTGGAAGGTAGAGAAAGGTAGCCAAGGGTTGACTAGGGCCCCCGTTTAAGGACTCTACACGGTGTTTCACCCAAAGAGATGCAGGGAAAGCCTTAAAAACCTGCATCAGGTAGGTCGGGTATTCGGTACTATTCTCACGCCAGTAGTATATCAAAGCCGAATGACGGGAGACGAGTCTGCTATGGGGTCGCAGCATTTCCTTCTCCATGTCTTTATTAGTTTTCGGGGGCAGTTATCCGACTGATCCAATGAGATCAGCGGGGAACTCTTACCGTATGCCCATGGTCTTAGACTTATACCTCCAAAAATAGGTGAAGATGCCTCGGCGTGTGTGAGAAATTTAAAAACAGAGAGTACGAGGTATTCCTGAAGGAGTCAGTTGAGCCCCGCTGTCAATCTGGAGGAACCGGGGGAAGGCAAATACCTGCGAGAGATAACTTCCACAGACATTTGCCCCCCTCTTCTCTCTTTCAATATATATATGTATGTATATATAATATGTGTGTGTGTGTGGAATAAATGCATCGCCGTCATTCGGAAGGGCGTGAGAATAGTACCCAATGCCCGACCTACCTGATGCAGGTTTTCGAGGGTTTTCCCTGCATTTCTTTAGGTGAAACACTGGGTAGGATCCTTAAACCATAACCCGGGGGCCCTTGTTAACCCTTGTCTACCTTTCTCTACCTTCCGCATTCCTCCTCATCAATCCCCTTCCTATGCAATTGAAGGGGAGTTGCCTGTTTTAGGATCACCCTCATGTAGCCTGATAACAAAAAAAATGCTTCGCGGAAATGTATGTACACGCATAGCTTCCGAATGACTGCACGAAATTGTATAATTTTTTTGTTGCGTTCTTTATTGTCTGGACAAGTTTTTATAAAACAATTTTTTTAAATCGTAGGGAAAGATTTTAAAATTATATAACATGAAAAGTGAGTGAGTGAGATAGAAGACAGTGAGGGAGATCTTCAATATATTAACAAAACATTGTCATATTGACGTTCAGTTGTTCGGTCAGCAGGTTATAACTTCCTCACTGGGAAGGGAGTAGTTGTGGCGATACATATCACGGCCAAACGTAACAATTACGAACGAATGGCGTTTAGATATGATCCAACCGTCGATTACGTCGGCGATAAATTGATCGATTTTGGAACGATGACTACTGTTTGTCACTATCGCAAGACTCGCTGTTAAAATAATTATGAAAAATTGTATTGAAGTTACCGTAATCATAGGAAAGTTCAACGGTGACAATTCACTTATTCCAAGAATATCACTAATGCCAACCGACTTTCCTTTTGAACTTATGCGTGTTCAGTTTCCGGTGTTCCTTGCATTCGTAATGAAAATGAATAAAATCCCAAGGTCAATCGTTAGAAGTGTGTGGAATAAACCTTGAATTGCAGTATTTTTTGCATGGGCAGTGGTACTTTGCGTGCTCGAGAGTCGGCAAACCAGCGGCGCTGTTTGTTTTCTCTCCGAAAGGAAAAACAAAAAATATTGTACATTACAACGCATTACAATAAAGTATGGTCGAATTGTTTAATTGTAATTTTATTTAATTACATGGTCGTACTGTAAACTTAAGATTTGTTTTTAATTAGGTACACCCAACCGTCCGGTATATATATATATATATATATATATATATATATATATATATATATAAATGTGAGGTAAACTACACCATACGGCGTCTCTCGCATCCAAGCTTCTACCTCCATTTATCTTGCCACTCTTCATCTCGCATACATGTGTCCTGCATTGCTTTTATCACTCCTCCTATGTGACTTATTATTAATGACCTCCGTTCCTTTGGCATTCGTCTCAAATGTTAATACCAATTTAACCTCCCGCCTTCTATTGTACCTAAGATATTTACTGACTTCTTATCCTTTCTGCTCTTGTCACACGAAATCTGCGTCTTCGTAAAACCGTCTCCATCGCTTTTAACTTTCCTTAATTTTCATTTGTTATTTCCCAAACCTTTGAAGCATATAGTACAATACTCTCCACTATCGTTTGTGGATTCTTCTTTTCACCTTTCTTGCTACATTCTAATTACATATAATTGAGTAACTGTCTAGGTTCAACTCCTCCCTTCTCTATTCTCTGCTTCCTGGCCTTCTCCTTTACTATAAATATAAAATAATTGAGATGCAAGTATTTAGTCGTCGTTTTGTATAATCAACAAGTTTCTGTTAATTATATGTAGGGAGATGATTTATTTTAATCATCAAATGTCCACGAATCGCATGCGTAAAAGTGCGTCTGCCATTTGAAATGTTTCACACTTCACTGTTTCCATAATGATATAATATGTTATGAAAGTGAGATTGAGTAAAAGACAATCTACTAAAGAGAATATTGGCGTAAGTAAATGTGTCGAAGCTGAGAAGATATCGGATATACGTGCGACCGCCGCAGCTTCTAACGTTGTTAGTCCTCACTGAAGCCCTGCTAATGGAAACCTGGGATCACAAGGTGGCCCTGACATGTCTGCCCCCACGTTTATTTGTTACCAATAAGGATATCGGACACATCTTTAATTTCCGTTCATCCGTCCCCCGCAAGCGCTTAGTACTGCAGTGTTTCGGTTCTTCACCGAACTGTGACCTTTAACTTCCTGTAATGTGTTGATTATCATCGATTTCAATAAATTTGAACTAACAAAGATTTATTTAAAATTATAATATGCGTTAAATAGAATAATTGTCAGTGAAACTTACTCCAGAAGTCAAATAAACAATTATATGGTTTTTAACGTATTATAACCGCCCTTCGTAATATAATTAAGTACTATTTCCGCAAAACACGCAATCCCGTCAATTCGTGCTTCAATTTCCAATGTAACGAAACAATATTAGTTTCTGAAAATCCGTTCAGACAACATTCAATACTTTAAACTATTTGCACAATACATATAAATTTGCTATAAGTCTCCAACACTGGATGAATATCGTCCTTAATTTAAGACTAACAGGTTTACATCGCAATTGAGTTATTTTCTTTCATTGCTAAGTTATTAAAGTAATACCTAACATAAATGATATATATACCACTAATGGCCATTTAACGCAACTCTAAATAACTAATAACAATAAATCAATAAATGCTCCGGCCAAACAGCCAGTTGTAACCGATTAAACAGCCAAAGCGAACCTTTGAAATTTTATTAAAAATTTATATGTTGTTGTGGTATTCAGCCCTATGACTGGTCTGATGCAACCCTCCATGCTAACCTATATTGCACAAGCCTTTTCAATTCTTCGTAAGTCGCACAGCTCATATCGCCCCTAATCTGCTTAGCGCATTTTATCCTTGGCCTCCGTCTTCTGTTATTACCCGGCACAGTTCCCTCTAATGCTAATTTTTCAAGACCCTCGTGCCTTAAAGCGTGGACTATTAATCTATTACAAAATGTTACTGCGTAAGGAAATCTTTCTGTTTGAACCACCAACGAACTATGCCCATCGAGATAAATCGCCAAGAGAAAATATCACTATGATAAGAGAATGCTTCAATTTTAATTTGATGAGCAAGAATAAAATCATCAGTTTGATGGGGTGGTTTTGTTTGAGTGAAAATCAAAATCAGGAAGTAAGATAGCTGTGTCGATTTAAAAAATGTATGAACTTGAAGTAGGATATATAATGGATTTTCTATAGTTTTCTTAGCGTTGCCACACTCGCCAAACGTAGGTTACTACGTCGTGCACCCTTTTACCAACTCAGTTGTACGAAAGGGCGGTAACCCATAGGCAATCAGAGGCAAGTCTCCAACTACAGAGCCTCTTGATTACAAGCATCGTTTTCCTATTGATCGGAGAAAATACCTCTACTTTGCGCGATACTAGCAATGACCTATTCTAAATTTGTGAGACCCAGTTAGAATATATCATTTTGCAAGGGCCATCACATACCAATGTCAATTAAACATGCTACACCTTCAACCTCCCGTCACGATCTGATATTTCTCCATCTTGGCATTTTCACCTCTCATCGAATCATCTGTAACGTTATCTCCATCAATTACAATTGACTAACGTAATTACTGTGTCTCTTTGAACTGTAATGAGTTCAAATCGTTAGAACAATAATTAAAATGTTACGAAATATATTTATTGTTTAAGTCTGCTATACGGATCGTTAATTTTATTAAACCACAGAATTTATTCATATTTAATAATAATGGTTAAACCAAAATTTCTGTTCTAAAAACTTTGTCAGACGTAATCTTAGATGCAGGCGACTAAGCAGTTTCTGGTGCGTTGTGTATCTAGAGTTATTTATCGACCATGCAAACGAACATAACACAACCCCATAAATATGAAATTTCTATTACTGTAACATCATATTCTCTTGTTGGAGAATATCATTTTTCAACATATTCTGGAGGATTTCATAATTAACGTATCTAATCATCCAGTTTTCTGAAAGAAAGCATTGTTTTTACAATCTGTCTGTCTCAAGTTTTTACATCACAAAAACTACTTTGAAAATTTAAATAAAGTTACTAATATTCTTGTACTAACTTCTTACCCAATTAATTTCATTAATTAACTTGTCAAAATTGGATTGAAAAAATCAGGTATTCTTGCAAAAATGTCTCACTTAACAACATTAATATCAGAAAAACGAGTTTCATAGTTTTATCATATATTTCAAAACTCGGATTCTGTGTTTGCATATTCGGAATTGAGAATTATAAGGTGTCCTAAGGTTCCACCTTAGGGTTCAAAAATCATTCATGCAATTGCCGCGAGTTTTTTTGTGTTTAGCTCTGATCATCTAAAATTGTAATTCTGTTTTTTATTTAATTTAAAATTATATTTTATATTTTAACGAAATATTATGTATTCAAAATTAATATTGATTTTTAATTCTTTGTTTAGTCTTTTAATGAAATACACAAATAAGGACGAAACGTTATAATTATATTTACTACATTTTTTGCTGAACTATTGGCTGTATTTTTACGTATTTTAATAATAGTTTTAGTGTTTTTTTGGTGTTGGGAGAGGAATTTTGTGACTACTTAAACTCAATTTCGTTTCTTGAATTTAATATTGTCCGTCTGACGGCGTGAGTTCATGCATGACGTTTGTTCTGATCCTACATTATCTGATTCAATTTCAGAAGTTTACGAATTGTTTGTTCCATATAAAAATCTATAGTTAATTTTATCGGTATGATAATAATAAAGTTAATTGCACAGTTCATTATAATTAATATTAGATTGCACTGGTTTAGTATAAGTAGGCTACTAATCACCCAATTTTTTTTCATTTCTTCGCATTATACAAATATCTCTTAAATGTAGTACTTCTTGATGCCCGGGGTAAATGACTGAATGAAAGGAAGCTTTTGAAGAGCAAATGCTGGTCGTAGGAAGCCTCAGCTCGGCATTCAGGAATAATAGGTCGTTGTTCTCGGATAATCTCGAAGCATGCGCTTCAGAAAGACCGGCGGCGTTACCCAAGAGAAAATTAAAACAGAACTATAAGTAAAAAATCATTACGGCGTTACTTTTTTCCATTCAAAATTTATTTTTCATTAAGTCACTAACTTAATATTTTTTTTGCAATGTGATACCATTTCACTTCACTCGACCACCCAACAATTCAGAAGTGTCATACTCCGAAAAAGACAGACTGTCTAAGATTTTGTAAACTCATAAGATTGAAAGAAGAAATAGAATACGTTATTACATCAAAGCTAGTAATTTATTCACACAAGTTGTAATTAATTACAATTCGAATTTTAAGTTTATATAATTCAAAATGCTTGTTCAACTAAACTAAACTAAAATATAATAATAATCCTTTAACACTGCTAAGGGTAAAATATAATAGAAACTTTCGAAATGTGGGTGGATATAGTAGCTAACCAAGAAATTTCAAACAGAATAGGGGAGAGAGAACAATTTGGAGGACTTTGACCAATAGAAGGGATAGATTAATAGGCCAAATTTTCAGACATAAGGATCTTGTAAAATTAAAATTAGATGGAAGTATGTTGGGTAAGAACAGACGAGTGAGGAAAAGGATGGAAAACGCTAAGTAGATTAGGGAGAATGTGGGATGTTGTAAGTATGTAGAAATGACAGGATAGGTTAGAATGGAGGGTTGCATCAGACCAGTCTTCGGACTGATTGCCACAACAACAAAAATATAATTATAATATGTATTAAAAATAAACAACCGTTAAGAAAATATTTAAATTAGACATTTAAATAAAAAAAACTTAAATTAAATTACGTGTACTGGGGATTTATGACTAACTGTTTCTGCGACTTATTTTGCGTGGAACTTAGACAAATACCTCATTTTTAAAATGCCCTGAAAAAGAAAATATAATTTTGATAAAGTTAGCTTTTGTGCCTGCTGCCTGTCTGTACGCCTACTTTCTCGATATTTTATTCCAGTGCTCTTCAGAATTCTTAATATATTGTCCGCAGTGATTAATAATTTCCAATTATTGCTTGTTTGAATTTCTACAGAAGAATATTGACAAACTTAACCTACGAAACAATGTCATTTTCCTTCTTTTGCCCTTGTGACGCAAAGTTACGCATGCTTAGAACAAACCTATGGTTTATGCAAATAGCCCCGAGATGTTATAAAAGTGTGTACGGGAAGATCGTACTTAAAATACAGTAGAATGTCGCAAGACTTCAATCGCGGCCACTGCAACTTGCATGTTATGAGTAATGTTTTATTAGACTAAGAGAATGAAAATTTGATTGATATGCTGCAAACAAATGTCTCGTCGCAATCTTCCACAGAAATCAGTTACATTTATAAATCCACAATTGTTCCCAATAAATATCTCTCATAACGAAAATTAATGGTTCTCTCAGATATTGTCACTTCAACGAAAACACTATTCAGATAAGAAAATAATATGTATAAATTTCAGTTTTAAAGTAACTAAAATGATAATCTAATAACATTTATTCATTGAACAAACACACGATTTTAAGGGAGATGAAAGTAAAAATAACACTAAACTGTTTATTATTTGTCTGCCTATAGACAAACAATTTGTATTACTTACGCTATCAAGTCAATCATTCAATACAAACAGTTGTGGCAAGGTTAACGTAAATATAATTCCTTTGTGCCTCGTAGCAGTTATTTTTTTCCCAGTTGTCCACGTGTACTAAATCAAAGCGAGCCCTTGGCTGATATCATTTATAGGAGATACGTTGAATTTTGCTTTGAACTGGACTGAGGTAAACAAGAGTTTGATGAAATTGTACCTAGCTAAAAAATTATACGGTTTTCTTTTATTCCTTACGGGTTTCCTCGTCGATGAGTCTATATGTCAAGTGAATTACAAACATGTGTTTGTAATATCTAGTAATTATTTTAGTGTCTGTAGCAAAATCAATATGTAGTTATATATATATACAAATATAAAATACGGTAAGGTGAAAATGCATTGATTGTCCGTTCAAGTAGTGAATCTACGTTATAGGCTGTAAAACTAGTCATGTTTATGTAAAAGTGCTGTTTAAAAACAAAACGACTTAAAATATTTTAAGAATAAATTACAATTACTGTAATAAAAACAATACCTTTTGGCGTATATAGACGTTATAAACAGCTAGTAAATTAATTAAATTTCATTTATGAAGATTCTGAGATGTAATGTAGCGTCCAGAGTGAAGGCAGGCGTTTACTCCCTGCTGCGAAGCCAGGTTTTGCGCTTTAATCTTTCCAGCTAACTCCCCTTCAGCTAATTTTGCTTTTTATAATACCACGATGCTAATTGTTTCACGAGACGGCTCCGTTCTTTCATCTCTTTGTCTCTTTTACCTGGAAAAAACCATACTTTGTTTACGTGTCAGCGTGTGTTGTAATATTTTACTGTTCAATGCTTCTTCGTACGCGGGAATTTTATATTAGAGAAGATATTGTCAAAATTTCAATACTGAGGCCTGAGAGAAATTTCTTATATCTTTCTAACATATCCGAAAATAGTTTTATGGCCTTACCTCTCTCTCTCTATTAAAACTAGACACGAATTTATGCGATTATTGGGTATCGAGGATATTTTAATCTAAATGCGAAAGAGAATGCTCATAATTAGACTGCACGGTGGCAAAATGAATTTTAAGTGTAAATGGTATTCTATTGTTACAGTTTTGATGTTAAATTAAATTTAAAAATTAATTAGGATTAATTAAGTTTTTTTAAATTCCAAAGTCTATATAATGCTTAAGTCACTTTCTCATACAGATCTCCCTTCTATGTATTAATGTTTAACAATCGAGTAAGATGTTCTGCTTTAAGAAAAATTAATGAATTCGGGGGGATTATATAAAAATGTGAATAATATTGAATTTTATATTCATTTATTACATTTATTAATTTTTTTACAACTAAATACGTGAGTTCTAAGTGTCGTCTAAACGGGCCTTCCCATAAATTACAATCTCTAACACAAATTGGAATTGGCAGCTTGCCTGGAACTGTTGCTGGACCCAACCAAAATTCCGCGTCGAGTTATGATGATCACGTTGGAACTCCGACTGGATCACGTCTTCCTTCCATTATTTAAATGTCCTCGGCCAGGAAAATCTCCATTTTCTTACTGTTCCCTCTTAAAACTCAATCTTCAGCTACACTTAAATTTCAATACTAACCTCCAATCATAATCTTCTTAAATGTTTAATCTTAATCACCACTTCCTCAATAACATCCCACCTCCTTTATGTCCTAAAGATAATTTTTCTTGGATACTTAATAATTTTCCCCACTACTTGATTTCATATTTCGTCGGTGGCGGGGTTTGATCCAGTCCAATAAAAATTCTTACCTGTCCTCTATGGGAGGAGCCGTTTTTCCTCTCCACTAACGTTTTTTGGTAGAAATACCATCCAAATTTCAAGGAACTTGGAAAAACCTCCAGTCTCGCCATCGAGTCGTAACCTTAATTTCCCTCATTCAGATTGCCTTTGATCCGTACCGCCAAATTCCGCAAGTAGTGGTGTTTTATCGTTAAAAAAGGAGATTGTACTAATTAAGATTCACAAAAAATCGTGTTTACATGTTACTAAAATTATTATGCATTAATTTGGAAATCAACATATTTCTACTAGCGTTGATTGAAATATACTCATTTTCAGCCATGCAGAATTTGCCATTTATATTGACCACACATTATATTTCAAATATTAAGGTATATAGTACCTATTTTAGTTCTTACAACGAGGTAAAATCAATTAAGAAGTTAATTCTTAAATAAATTCCTGTCTTTCTTCCAAAAAATTAACTATATGCTTTACTGGGCTTAAATTGAGCATTCCCACTAACTTAGTTTAGACTTAAATAAACTTTTCTCGTCAGGTCCCTGTGATATTTTTACTTAAAAATACGGTGCTAATTAAGCTAATATTCCTTCCTTCTGATGTTAGAATAAATTGTTAATTAAAGAGATTATTAAATCCAACTCATCCTGGCGTATACAAAGCATCTGCAACGGAGACAATTTCATCTGTAATGAACGTACTTTTTCCTCGAGGACAGAATATTTGAAAAGGAGTTTCCATTTCTGATCACGTGGCCCTGTTCCGTGTGTTGGCGAAGATCAGTGGCCGTAGATTGCAATTCTCTGGCGGACAATGCCAACGATTCTGAAATTAATGACTCTACGTGTCTTGAACTCCCAACACTGCTGCCACGCGCTAAAGAACGACACTAAGCTTAAATTGTTAAATTGACCGCGTATACCTCACGTAATTAATTGCCTTTGTTTTCATCCTTTCGATCTAAGGAAATAGACTAATTTCACAACTACGTTTGTAACATGATCATTTTTTAAGATGAAGTGTATAGGCTTAATTTTATGATTCGGATTAATTACACAAATTTTGTCTTCAATTTGTTTTATGTGCCCAATATTTTTCTATTCATATTTGATGATCCATCTCTTGGTACACTCAACATTTCTTTCTTTCTTTAATCTCAGTTTTTGGGTTTCTGACCAGTGCGACGTGCATTTAAAAATATTGCTCAAGACATTTTCTTAATTAAAACTGTACTCAAAAACCAATATTCAAACAATCCCGTTTCCTAATTCTCAAAATGAATTGATGTAGCCTTTAACATGAGTTTCCATCTCTCAATGTTTTTTGTTAGCCACGTTTGATTTTGACTTTTGTCCATCAATTGGCGTTGAAGGTGATACAGATCACGAAAATAGCAGGGTTCATGTTTTCGGGTTCGGGTACGAAGCAGTTACGGAATTCGACGCCTAGACGTCTGAAGTCGAGTTCAAGTTCACCGAAAATAATATTCTCATGAAAAATTAAAAAAAGTACATATAACAGATGATATTAATAAACACGTAGAGTATAAGTATTAATATAGTACTTATAATTGTATCTAATTACATAACTAAACCCCGATACTAAACGTTGATATATATACTATTATCATTTATACTAATAAAAAAATTGAAGTGTTTGTCTGTCTGTCCGCATGTTTGGCTCCAATAGGCTCCAAAACAGCTCAATGGATTTTAATAAAAATTTGACGGTTTAAAAGCAGGAAATTTAACTTAAATCTTCGTGCACATTTCATTTAGATAATGATATTAGTATAATATAATAAATATTAATTCTACGGGAAGATTTCTTGGCAAACGTGTGTTTGAATCTCCTAAAAGTATTTACGGGTTGCCTATACTCTTGGCCTGTTTATGCTCCGAAACAGTTTTCAATCAAATTTTCAGGGATTGAAACATGAGTTTTAAATTAAATTTTCTTTCAGAGTACAGAAGATATTATTGTAAATATTTATAAATTCATTGTATTGCCGCGCGAAAGGCGGCACGAATTAAAAGTTTCATTTACAGTGCCTAATTTTGGCAGCATGAGGGAGAGAGAGAGGGCGAGCAATTTCCCTCCATCTATTGTTGCAAATGTCTGAAAGAGGGACCTGTTCAAAACCAACGGCGAGTTATGGTTGCCGTGAAGCTATCATACAAAAATGATGCCGTACTTTTAGGGAAAAATAAAATGAGCTATTACCGCGCTAATGAAGTCGCGGGCTTTGCTAATTATAAATATTAATCATACTGACAAAATGTGCTGCCCGTTCCCATTGCATTATTGCTTTAACTCCGAACGTTAAATCATGTCAAGGTTATGATTTATCATAATATTAATGTAACTTCTTTACTTTTACATATTTTTTCCGTCGTGTTCGTCACCTGGTTTGTACTGTGTCGTTCTTGATGCTCTTGGATTTTCTTTCACTTGTCGAAAGCAACAAGGCTTGCAGTAAAGTCGTGTTTTATTTATTTTATCACTAATTTTGTCTGTATTTTGTCTACCTCTCTTTTATTAAATTTGTATACCTTAAACACATTTAATGTGAAACAGTACACATTAAAACTTACAAAAATACTCCTTCCATAGTAACACAGTTATATTGATTTGTTATAAATAATGATAAAGAAGAAACTATTAAAAGTTCTCACCCTCTGACAGACGTGCATGACAGACAGAGAGGGTCTGGAATATTTCACTGCGCTGTAAAGCGCAATGTAAGTAATGAAAATAGATTATCCCACCCAGCGAGCCGAGCTATTACACACTATTTCTACTATTAGTCTTACCTAGTGCTTTCCGCAATAGTATGTACATGCCGAAATGGTAAATGCAGGCAAATGGCACACTACGCCACGTTAGTAGCGATAGAGTTATCATTCTATAATTTATAAAATATAAGAAGTGGAATGCTCAAAAATTCGACAAAGAAATGAAAATAGATTAATTCTTCAACATTGAAAGGTTTGTGAGCTTATTCATTGTCTTCAACGCAACTTGAATTTGAAGAGTTTGTTTTACTGTCATCGCTACAATGAAGACATAAGTGAAAGCAATTATTTTAGTCAGTTCGTTATCTTAAACAAAATAAAATTAATTGTGAGTGGTCTCAGGCGTCGTATTTATTGGCGCACTCGAGAGATATACATTTTTGTATGTTTTTCAAGTACTTAAAATACATTGTTGCTTAAATAAAATGTTCGCTAAATTTACAAGATCTTTCGCGCTAAGCAGACCGAATAGATGTATCAAGGGCCTTATTCTTATAAATGAAATTCAATGTTTAAGTCTAAAAAAACTCTATGTTCCTATGTACGTTCTGCATACAAATCTAAACGTATGGAGTAATTTCAACCAAATTTTGTACACATGTTCTTTGCGGCTTGGAAAGCAGCTCTGTTTCTGTAAGACACGGCTACCACCTATAGAGGATGGGATAGAGGAACGTAAAATTTTAAATATGCAAAATCGGCTAATATTTTCATCAAATAAATACTTTTCGGGGTGAATTACTTTTACGGTGTTTCCCACGACACTATTTATATCCGTCCTACCCTAATGACAGATATCGTCGCGAGAAACAAAAGGTATCATAACTTAAGTAAAATGTTAGTTATATTCAAGCATTAATATCTCGGGAATCGCCGGGCACCCAGCTAGTTATGAATGATATTATTAAAGATTTTTTTAAATCTCATGAAGCTTTTAACTTATTTAACTTTCATCAGAACAGACCCTTCAAATACCCTCCAGTAATTGCTTGTCGTTTCCGGTCGGACAATTGCTTCATCTCGCAGCCAGATGACTGACAGTTCTACAGAGCACCAGACTCCTCTCAGATTCGTACTATACAGCCTCGTCAAAGTAGCTTAATTGTTTAATTGCTCCACCGAGCGTGAGATCCTCCACGCCACAGAGACAAACTGCATTGCTTCATGACAACAGTTCAGGGTAGTTACACCACTATAATTAATGTATCTCTGAGATATTTCTTCATCATATTAACGTGTTCCTTATTTCATTACAACATCAAATATAAGCGTTTTGTTCCCTTTAAACTAAAAGTTGATACCTCTTGTTGTGAAAACAGAGATAAATTTTCGACCAATATAAACCAGAGAGTTAAATTAAATTTCCGAGCAACGGGGATATTGCAAACTGTTTAGCTGAATATCTATTCAATTAAATGTTTATCACTTTTACTTAGAAAATAATTGAGTGCAATATTTCCAGAAACTGTTTGTCTGTTTGTATCACTCCAAATTCGGAATGTGTCATATAAGATGGCAGTCCCCAATCAGCCCAGTAGGCCAAGGCCCTGAATAGGCTGCAGAGGCAAGGAAGTAGAAGAAGTTTGTCTGTTTCTAAATGACTAATATCTTCTCGAGCTGGTGTGAACCAGCATTAAAGTCCCTCTTCACAATTGGCCAATATCGGGGTCATATATTGGTCGCCAATTAATGTTGTCTTGGTTTCTATTAACATAATGCGCCAATGCGTTGGCCAATTGTGCACTTCCCGTTTGACACTGCGTACTTCGCTTGCACATAATTGTCTCCTTTCATGTGTGGGGAAAACTGCTTGCAAAAACAATGTTAGCCAGCTCCATTTCCCACGTTCACCTACATCGGCCAATACAAACCACTCCTAGTTCATACCATGATCATGGCCTACATTGGCCCAGCACCGGCCAACGTTATAATTAAGACCATTGGTCAGTGAGGGAAAGGAATGCAAGCTGAGTGGGCGCTTGTGAGCTGCGAAAACTAAAATTTATTCAATGTAAAACTAAATTAAATAACTAAATAATCAACAGTAGCCTCAGGAACTAAGACACACTGTATCATCAAGTGAACTCCGGTGAAATAAATCAAATCTGGACAATTTTTTGTTGTTGGGTTAACAGGCTACATGAGGGTGATCCTGAAACAGGCAACTCCCCTTTAATAGCATAGGTAGGGAATTGAAAAGGGGGGATGCGGATGGTAGAACAAGATAGCCAAGGGTTGACTAGGGTCCCCGGGCTGTGGTTTAAGGATCCTACCCCGTGTTTCATCTAAAGAGATGCAGGGAAAACCTTTTAAACCTGCATCAGGCAGGTCGGGCATTGGGTACTATTCTCACGCCCTTCCGAATGACGGGAGACGATTTTTATTTTAGAAATCAATATAATATTTGCCTTTCCACAGACAGATGGAATTTTTCGTACAGCTAAAGAAAATTATTTCTTATGACTTCCGTTATAACAGTGTAATTGTAATTATCAATACATTATTTGTTTGATCAGTTACTCATTTTTTTATATAGAGCATATCGTTATTAATGTAGACCTGCTGTCGTCTAATGGTTTGAGTCGCTGCCTCACAGTCCCTTTATAGTTTTCAGTCATTTAGTTTTTTTATATTCTATCCCGGTATTTTCAATTTATTCAAACTGTTTAGATCTTGTGTCACACTACGTGCAACAGACGTGTTTTTCTGCAATGTATACATTCTTGAGACATATTTTGCAAATAATGAACATAACCACAATACCGTTGTATTCATTGACAGGCTGTTTAAATATAATTCACTGTTACTGGTATTAAATAGTGAGGTAAGTCAACAGGTAAATTTGTAAAGACGTGTATTTTGCACGTAAAAGTAAATGACACTACCCTTTCATAATGCACCTTCATTATGTAAACAATTCATAAAACTTTCATCAATGAACTATGAGTATAAAATTAATTTATACCGGATTATATAATACGAAAATTAGGGGAATAGTATGTGGAAAGCAAACAAGTTAAGCGTAATTGAAAATCCGTTCTATAACGTGAGCCATAATCACATCGGCAAAATCTCAATTGTGCAATGATTTACATATCCCGATTTATAACATGACTTGAGCCTGTTAAACTGAATAATGTTTCTATATTCAGATTATTTGTTTAAATGATAAAGTAACAGACGTTACACTGTACAATTAGTTAAATTAATAAGAAATATCAATATTCAATTTCGCAATGTTTCTAGATCGTGAGTCAATCATTGGTTAAAAGATAATCATTTCATAAAGGAAAATTGTAATTAATTGAGTTTTACCTGTAAATTTTGCTCGCGAGTAGAATGTATATCAGTGGTTGAGATTAAGTCATTTCATGTGAAGTAGTCTGTGGTTCCCCGCTCGACCATCTCCAATTTCAATTCAATTTCGTGTGAATGTTTAGAAATGCCGCCAATGAACATTGGTAAAGTTTTACGTTCTCTATTGGAGTACTTACAGAAATATATGGTCATTTTTATGACCCTGTACAGTAAACTTTTACCATACGAATTGGAAATTTCAGCAATTTTAATATGGAACGTTTTATTATAAGACATGAGACGTGTTGTCTTGTACAACATTTTGTGCTCTTTGAACCCCAAAGAGCAAGTAAAGTATGAACAAATTTGTCATACATAATTTGAAGCAAAATTGGCCGAAAAATTAGGATTTGAATAAAAATTACGTTTGGCTTTTTATGTCTCTGGAAGTAAAGGTCTGAAAATTGTGAAACTTTGCACTTAATAACTTATCATAGAAATAATTATAACTGTAAAATTTCATTTACCTGCTGCTCTTCAGTACTTAAGAAATTGAATCTAAAGTTAATGATTTTTTGCAAAACCACCAAAACTAGGGCATTTACAGCCTACCTTTATGAAAACTATCTTACAGAATTTATTTTTAATTATTTTTGTTAAAATGAGCATATTCTCAACCCTTCTATATGCCTACGATGAAATATCACATCTACTTTTTTCAGAAGTTTAAAACACGCTCTTATAAATAAAATTTATTCAAAATAGTTTCATGAATGTAGATTGCAAGTACGTTATTTCGACGTTTTTGCATTCAATTTGTAACGCATTGGAGAGCAGCAGATAAATGAAATGTTATATTAAAAGGCCTTGTAATGCTAGTTTATTAAGTGCAAAGTTTTACATTTTTCGTACCTTAAAGGTAAACGTAAGCCAAACTTAAATTTTTTTTCAGACTTCAATTTTTGTGGCCAACTTTGCTTCAATTTATCTTATAAAATTACTCATCAAAGTATTTATGATATTTTTGTATAAAAGTGCACATAACGTTGTACAAGTTTTTTATAATAATAAAGTGCCAGAGATCTGACATCTCAAAAACGATGAAATTTCAGTGTCGTAGCGTAAAATGTTAGTACATAGAGTTAAACAAACTACAATATCTCAACAAATATTAAATTTTAGAATGTGAAAGTTTACCAAAGTTCATTGGGGACATGTATGAATGCTCACGCAAAATTTCATTAAAATCCATTATGGTCTAGCGGGGCACTTTCTTGAAATGACTTGACATGAAATGACCCTTAAATATGTAAGTCGGAGAGAGATGGACCTGAAGTTTGAATTTTGTATCCGAGGAAACTTGTCGAGGAAAATTAAAAAATATTTCTCTGATAGACAATCTGTAAAATACGAACTGAGTTACATAGAGACTGTAGATTATAAATGTAAGTACTGAAGGAAAGTTCTATAGCGCAGTAGAACCCTCCCCAATTTTAATTTTAATTTATGAAATTTTGAATTAAATAAAATTTCTGCAAGAGCATGTCAGGTAAAAGGGGTTTTTTCCCGGCGTCGAGATGGCGGCTGTCTGTGTGCTTAAAAACAGTAGGATTGTTTTTGGCTGAGGGAGCGTTCGCCTTTTGGGATTTCCTATGGACAATGTTACCTGTGTAATCAAAAATCTCCCGCGCTTGATGGAGATTGGCAGACAATCTTCACGTGTGACAGTTTTATCCCTTGGCCCCTCCAAGGGATAAAACTGTCTCACGTGAAGATTGTCTGCCAATCTCCGTCAAGCGCGGGAGATTTTTGAATAAAAGACGGAGTTGACCTGCGAAGGTGATGGACGGATAAATAGTATCGTGTGAGACATTGATGTCGAGTAAGCAGCGGGACAGTATAAAGATGGTAAACCGTTGGACAAGTCTAGGAACTAGCGGAGAGATATAGTGTGAAATATTGAAGTCGGGTAAGCAGCGTAAGAGTATAGTGTGAGAGATTGACATTCGAAGAGGCAGAGATGTATGCTGTAAGAAGTTGAGAAGAAGAAAGTTAAAGCAGTGTGATAGGAAGTTGAGTAGCAGGTTCAACTAGAAGGCTAGACGGCGAAAGAGTAAGGCGTTAACGACGAGGAAAACAATGAAGAAGAAGGAGGAAAAAAAGAGATTTCCTCAATTCCAGCAGCGTCATGCTCAACCCGAACAACGAGGGAAGAAGGAAGTCCATTTGCATGTTAATCAGCACGGAGACGTACAGGCAAATAAAACAGGTTCCTCCAGTGAACGGAAAATGCTGCACGTGGTTACCCAAATAATAATTTAATCCTGAGAATCGTCCCCTTTAATTATTTATTATGTACTTGTAATCTTCGCGCAGGACCCCATTTAAAATTATCGTTTTTTGTATAAATAAATGTATATATTAAATCCTAAACTTAAATTTATTAAATAATTAATATAACCCCCCACCCCTAATCATTTACAGTTCCGATGAGATCGCTTGTGGCATGACTTTGTGTGAACTGGGACCAGACTAACAGTGGTAGTGGAAAGTATTAGAACTTTGAAAATATCAGTGCCCAGGACACAGAATGGACGGCCGAGAAAAAAAGAAAGTTCAAACTCCTATCACACGAGACCATATCGTATCCAGAACAAGGTCAATAATTGATGGATGGGACGGCAACAACAAGAAAGCAGCGAGGAACTAACTCGACGACGTAACACAATCTAGAGGGCAACGGGGAAATTTGGAAGTGTAAATAAGGCAGGCTGCTACTGGAATATCTGCTGCTTAAAGATAAATATATACAGTAACACCTCTCCTGCCCAGGTGCCTCAGATACAACTTTCGTGATTTTTAAAGGTTTAGTCATACCTGAAAATTGTGGTATTAAGGTAAGTATTTCAAACCAATTAAATATAGCGCACCGTTTATTCATTGAAGCTACAATATTTGATTAAAAATTTACTGCACATTGCCATATACCATGTACATCTTTCTTTTCTTGGTATAATTCCTATATTACAGCTACATGGACAACCTTTTGGTTCTTAATCCATTAAATTTATTAAGCATACAGATATGACACCTCACACGCAGTCAATAGAAATCTATATTTTCTTATTACAATTTTTGTAAATGTGTTCATACTAATTTAGTAATAAATTATTTATTATTATATAAATATAATTCAAAAACAGATATTATCACTCGTTAATATACAGCATTGTGTTTTTGTTACATTGTATCATTTCCATGAACTATGGCAATAAAATATTTATCCTCTTTTGAAAATGCTATCTTGTGTTTTAAAGCCCACAAATAATTGAAAACCTATCGCAGCACACGGCTTTTCAACAGACTGTACTCTACAGAACAACTTCATAGAATCCGAACAGATAGGCAAAGTATCTTAATTCATGACGGGTAATCATTTGGGGGTGCTAATAACTATTCAGTCAACATCAACTTTTACCTCGTGTAACCATTGTAACCAGAGTGTCACATTTTAGTTCAGATAACAAGGCACATCGTATTCATAAAATTTTGGATAACTCCGCCCTCTGAAGGAAGCGATAATAAAAACTTGGTTGTTCATATAACATTCATTGAATTTTATACAGTAATTTGGAAAGAAACGTATAATGTGATTATAAAGTAACAACACTTAACATTTCGCTTAGTTCCGGAAATAAATATTTACCTTTGGCCCTACAGCCTATTGAGGATCTTGGCCTACCGGAACGACTGCTGGACTATTGCACCGACAAATTATTTTGCCTTAGATTTCGTGTAAAGTTCAAACCAATAAGAGCATAAACAATCTTTATCACTTGAATGTGAGGGCTTTATATTTTTTTATGATTTGATGTTTTAACACCTTTCACATTTTAAGAGAAAGGTCCAAACGGCTTCCTGGCCCGGATTAGATTTTTTTCTCGCGCCTTTTATATGATTACTTTTGCAGGATTTGACGCTTTCAATGGGTTTGAATTATGTCTATGAACAGTCGATTTTTCTGCCAAGTTTGAAGTCTGTTCAGCATTGTTGTTGCTTCAAAGGTTTGGTATGGCAGAAGCTTGCCTGTCAGTAGAGTAGGAGGGTCTAAAATTAGTCTGTAAATATTTCAGGATTCAGCGGGGAAATTCCTGAAACTTTAAAACCCGTCATAATTATGACCGGTGTTACCGCCAGTGGAGCAGTTTCAGTCAAAATAGACGGGATATAGTAAATTTTTATAGGAGCACGCACAAATTGCAATCTATGGGTTTTAGCTTATTACTGCAGCGTGGAGGGAATGGAAACAAAGTAACGACCGTTTTAGACTTGAATTAGCCCAATACGTCTGTATCAACAGATTTTAGTATTAACCGTTTCTTCTATGGTTATTTGGCCGACTTTATTACACAATAAATACATTTATGATACAATAAGCGAGCTGGTTTAGCCCGAGGACGGTTTTCCAACGAGACACCTTTTGGAATACGTGCCCCGTATTTTGTTGGAAAACCTGCCCCGTCGCCATACTGGAACTTTGTCGCAAAAGTTGCGGTGTAGGTTATCTGTAAAACAAACGCATAGTTATGTGATGAAGGAAACTCATTTTTAGTACATGCAAAGTCAAAACAGTACGTTTCATGCTAGTATGTTTATTTAAAGTTTAAATAAGGACCTGAAAGTTTAATCACCCTTGAAGAAATAAATAAAACAGCTTTTCCGACAACGTGACAACAGCTACCAAACTAAAACTTTTAGAAGAAAGACAAAAATGGAAAAATGTCAACCGGACCAGGGAATCGAAGCAAGGACCTTCCATTCTTGTCTTTCTTCTAAAATGAACTTAGATTAGAACAAAAACTTTTGTACATGACGTGTTATGCGTAGCTACTTCAGCCAGTTTCCCCGATGGCGTCATCTAAAGACTCATTTCAAAACTAAAGCAAGTCGGAAAACTTGCCAAAATGGAAAATTTTCCACGGTCTCCCCTACAATTTATATCCATAATATAACATATGCCAACATAAATCAAAAATTGTATAATGACACGTTGAACATATTGTCACGTTTCTGAAGGATCGTAAGATACAGTAGCACACACTGTTAGAGGTTATAGGCATTAAATTTAACACAAAGTGTTGTAAAAAGTCTCGTACTGCAAAAGACAGCCTCCGCTTCGAGGTCCAGTACAATTTATACATTCGCGGAATATTCCAGAAACAGAGCATTCGTGAAACAGAAATTTCTAGAAACGAAAGGTAAAGAAAGTAAATATGGTAAACAAATAAAAATGGTTGCGTTGAGTGGGACAGGAAACCAGGACCACATTTCTGCTGTCCAGATATCTACCCCTGGGCTATGGTTGCAGGCTCCGGGATGTGGCAATATTATTGTCGATTTCAATATTGTGACAGGTTGATATAAATAAAAACCTAAGCAACGCCGGGTACTCAGCTAGTAATATATAACAGTATTAATCGATTTAATCAAATATAAACTCAGCATGGGGATTTTACGATTTATGTGTATGCTCCACGTATTTATAAACTAGCAATACTCTAGTCTATCCTTAGTTTTTCGTTAGTCTTGCGAAAGGGCTCTTATCCCGAGCACAATGCGGGAATACGGGACTCTCCTCCTGGGACTTACCTTTCGTGAGGAGATATCGTGGTGGGCTCCCTGAGGGCACGTCAGCACACGAACTGTAAACAGCCTGTACGTCAATTCTTTCAATTTATAAATTGCTCTTCAGACGCGGAGATGTTACCTGTCTTAACAACTCACTAGATTTTGGAGCCACCAAAAGTTTGAAAGTATAATATCATCAAGCAGTAAATAATCTAATTCCTCGTAGTTCAAACCATTTTCATAAGTAAATTCAACTCTATATAACATATATTCTAATAAATTTATAATCATCTTTCTGACCTATTACACTTCAATCAAATTTTATATTTTTAGTACCTTATTAATTTTTAAAATATTTAAATTCTCACCTATTCAATGTGATTATCAAGTGCGGACATTGTATTTCAAAATAAATGTTAAATTTATCACAGCAGGACTTAGAGTAGAATTAATTAATAAAGACAAAATATTCTCGAGTTTTATCAACGGATATGTTAGCCATATTCATCTGAAAATTAGAAACTATATGTCGAAATATAGTTAAGGTGTAACAAATTACTTGTTTGAAATTACAATCATAAACAAAGATCTGAAATGGGATTTATCTGATAACTTAGTTTTACGTTTGTTGTCATTGCTATACGTTTCCCAAAAATGCCACAATTTCTAAGAATAAAAATAGCAATTATGTACCAAATATTATAAGAAACAAGGTAACAATTATATGATTTTATAAGCTATTTAGAGTTGCATATTATGTTTAAATAGTTTTAATTTATTTAATGAATTTGCGAAGGATTATATATATATATATATAACATGAAAGGTAAGTGATCAGCAAAAGAAGTGAAATTGGTGTGTTTGTATTCCTTCGCAAATGCATTAAATAGATTGAAACTATTATCATTTTAAATTCATTCAAACCGTGTAACATGAATATTTTGTTTTTATTTTATCCATTAATCATTTAACAATGGTCACGCTTTTATACACTATCTTATGTACTACATTAATTTTACTCTACAACATATTATCAAAAGTTAACATTAAAATATTTTAAAAATCATGTATATACCTTAATGTTATAACTTCCTTTACAATTATTGACAACGAAAAAATTATATACTATTACATTAGTGGTCATATCGAGTGTTTTATTATGTTTCATCTTTTTACACCAAAATTTTCAATGAAGGAATATGGATACCAATTTTCAGTACATACTTTGAACACTGTATTTTTATAATATTTATATATTTATTACTAGTGAGTAACTGGTGGGCCAAAGAACCGAGAATCGAGTCTTATAAAAGAACCGATCTCTAAAACGACTCAAGTAAATGTAGTTACGGCTCGTAACTCGTAACGAGTCGTACAGTCGTGAGCGAGTTACTCGAGTCGTCGAGTTGAAGTAAGATTCGACTCAGTTCCTTAATCGAAAAAGTTATGAGCGGTACTGTCCAAGAACTAATAAACATACCATTCGTACTAAATTTTGAAGTGATAGGTTTAGCTCCTTTAGCAGGTAATAAGGTAAAGTTTTCGTTATTACCAAATTAAACAAAACAGAAACTAAATTTTTATGTTATTTTTTTTTACTTCTCTACGTTCACAGTTAACATATTATTCCCTACGTTTCTTTTTTGTCCTTCCGATGTTCTTAGTTTTGTAACACCTCTTGAAAAATATTTTTATGTTCTCAAATCTCCAACCGCTCACATATAAACATTAATTTTACTACAATATTACGTACAATGAATTTACAAAATATTGGTTTCAATGTACATAACATTGCAAATTATAAACATTAATTTTATAAGATTATGCACAATGAATATTCAAAATATATTTTATATAGGCTGCAGTGTACATAACATTGCAAATTATTCCTCGTATTAAATGCGTTGAATATTTCGTTTCCAATAAATTCCGGAAGGTCGACTAGGACTACCGAGATTAACACTTTTTACCAAAGACTTTGAACCCGTGTGTTCGTCAATCTAAATTAGAAGGAATTGCTTTTTTTCACGAATGTACAATTGGAGAATTTACTTAAAGAGAGATCAAAAGAGAGGAAATACTTTGAGTTCTCAACTTGACAAAAGTACAACATAACATCTTGGAAGTGTGATACGCATGCTAAATCATATAAATTATAGCCAATTTCTTTAAATTTAGAAGTAATCCTGACAATTCATAAATGTTAGAAGGCAGATAAAGGGAAAAGTGGGAAATTCTCTAGCTGAAAGGAGATAGCAGCAGAATGGAAAGAATTCGGCTCAACATAAAAACAAAATTTCCCGTAGTGTATTGATCAGGGATGAAAAAATTTCTGGGAAGACGCCACGAAAGACACTCTGTGGCCTGGAAGGACAGGTCACAATATGATTGGCAAATAGATCTGGCAGTATTGGAGATGAGTAAGGGATGAAAACAGTTCGCGTCTTAGCTGGAGCTAGAGCAACAAATGCTTTCTTCAGTCTGTTTGATTTTTCTCTAGACATGGACCGTACAATTCTAAATTAAAACAGTTAAATTTAATAGAATCTTCTATATGTTCTTTCTGCAAACAGGAAGATGAAACGCCTTATCACATTGTATGGGAAAATATTTTTTTGGCATGACACCTTTCAGGACTAGCGAAAACTGGAACCTTCAAAAATTTTAGGATGTGAGGAAATTTACCAGCCATTTATATTAGCCTTGAAAAAATTTAAATTTCAAAAAGAAATAATCGAAAATATAAACCAGACAACAACTAGATTTTATTCAAATTAACTGAAGGCTTTTTTAGGGCAGTGAAAATCCCCCACTGTCCTGCATATATATGTTCATTAATTTGAAAGAATATAATGAGCAGGATGCCTACACTGAACGCATGCGTTAGGGGTCGAGAAGTGGCAAACCTGGTAGCCTCTCTGGGTAACCAGCAGTAAGGGTTTTCTTTCCTTCAGAGCAATTTCCCCCTGGTAAGCTATATTTAGCATATAGTGGGTCATACGGATTAAAATGAAGCCCAAAAAAAGTCAGTTGACTTTGTAAGGCATTCTTCAGTTTGAGTTGCTTTTCGAGAGGAATTAGTTCCGGGGAAGTGTTTCTCCAATAGTTAGTCAGCTGAATAGTCTATTACGGGAGCAGTTTAACTAATACGTTGGCACTACAACAACTAAAGTAAACTGTAATTACTATATACGGTGGTGGTGAGGTCCAAACTCCAATGGAAGGACACCGGAGGACACAACACTCTGTGCAGCCAACGGAAAATTGATGAAGGGTTCGAGTCGCTAATTATCAACGAGCACAGCAAAGTATATATGACGCCTTTCAAAATATGCCTCTAGTACGTCTTATTGCCATTACACCCTAATTGAGATATTATTTCTTCTACTCTTCCGACAGATTAATTTCGTTGCCTGTTATTTGTTGCGTTGAAAATAAAGGTGAGTTATAAAGACCATATTTTATATAAATCATAAATGTTAAACAATCCTTTTATTAAAATTAAGTATAATTTTTATTTAAAATCTATCCCGAATAATAATAAAAAATCCGAGGCGTCACAGAAGAGAATAGATTAAAGTGACCAGAGTTCGCCTACATCATCTTCGCCAATTCATAGTTCTAAAGGAGGTGGATTTAGAATCAAATTGTCAGATACTTATTTTTGTAAATATTTTTCTAATTGAAGAGCGAAATCAAGATTTCATCGTTTTCCTTTAAATTTATTAAAGTAGACTGTATATTTTAGCTTGTCTTTTTTAACTATCTCATATTATTCTTTAGGAATTTTTTTTGTCTCAAGCATTCGTCAAAATTTATCAATCATCATAAATTAAAAATTATTATCATAAATAAATTACTTTGTGATCATTGCATATTATGTTTTCTAATTTTTTAACTCTAGTTAATGTGCAACCTTGAGAATACAATCGTTTGGGTTTCTAGCAAACAGAAATCGACTTTAAACGAGTCAAAAAGAATAATCGATGTGCCTATTCCTATAGTGAGCTAAATTACAAAGGTTGTACACAAGATTCCTTTTATAGGTGCAAGGATGGTTAAACATGTTATAATAAATATAGGGGTTACACTAATTTATAATTTTAATAAATGATAACATTTTATGATAATATCAATAAAACAATTTACTTTGACAAAAACAAACATATACACAATAATAATTACAATTTCTTAATGCTTCATAATGACGCCGGCACTTATTTTCAATAATAATTACACATAAATTTACAAAATGATTTATATTAACTACTTAAACACTAACAATTTTAAGACTCATCTCAGGGTCGCACTTTAAGGGCCTTCTCATTTTATTACACTAAACCTCTCGGATCTGGCAGCAAACAGAAAATTACAAAGAGTTACAAATGCAGTAGTTTATCTAATCGTCTTCATGCACGTTCCAGCTCCTTCCTCATCATTTCTCCAGATCGTCACCGCTCTCCAACAATCTCCTCAAAAATCTATCTCAAAGTTCCATCTCACCGCTATCGTACCATCTGACCAATTCTCATCTCACCGCTCTCGACCACCAATTTCTCTAATTCACTTTCTACCAATCTGTCTCTCCACCAATATCATCACCAATCTGATCACCAATCAATTAACACAATCTCAACATCTCTCAAATTCTCTCTCTACCACCAATCTCATCCAAAAATGTCTCCACCTGCCTCTATAAAACTAGTTCCCCACTTCTGCGACATCTATCACAAAGATGGCAGGGATGGATTCTCCAATAATATCCATGGTTACACTTGGGGAAAACATGCCGCCCGGGCGCCGATTCTCACACAATTTTGGGAAACTCCCGAGCCGAGACGCCGAGTCTAGGTTTTATAGCCCAAGTGTCAACCGCTGTCTCCTTTGTTTTGATTCCGTCGCCAAGGCCCGAGCAGATGTATTTGTTCGTTACAATGTATTTTAACATTAGGTTGAAAACGACAGATTTCTTATAACACATTGTGGCAGTCCATTTCTAATTTAACTTATGTCCAGATAATATATTACTTCCATTTAAAGAGAAAATTCCCATTGGTTTGTGTATTATTGCGTCGTGGTACTAAAACATCAACTACTTCTTTATTTATTACTGCCAAAATATAAACTACGTAATTCGCTAGTAGAATTGGTTGAATTTTTGTTAAACACTTTATCTAATATATAATAAATCAGTATTCACGGTAGATTTGCGCACAAGTATCCGTCCACCCATTTTAAGGCCAAACAATTGTTTTTAATACTTTCCATCACTTTTAAATATATAACAGAGAATGTTATTAAACCACACATGGCCACACACTAAAATATATAAAACTAGAGTACAAAATGATTAATAAATTACTCTTTGAAATTTGATGTCTGTTATAATGACTATTAAATTATCTTAAAGTTATCGTAAAGTAAAATAATATGAATAAAAAGTACTCCTGGTTACTGCAATGTAGACAAAGTAATATGTAATCTTTATTTTTGGCTAACATGCATTGACAGATAGTTCATCTCTTTGTAAAATAAATTTGTAGACATGATATGGTTTGATTCAGTAATCTCTACATTTACTAACTCATACTTTTTATAATGAAGCGAGATTTGTTATATACAGAAATAAACTGCATTAATAATATAAGTTGCAGGTTTAGATTTAAAGAGATTATTCATGTACGTCATTTGAAGCACGGTGTATGTTCTACATCATTTCCGCAGCACGATTTGCATTCGCCGCAGTCCTTACAGTACCTTAACCACTCCAGCAAAGCGAGCATAAAAATGGAAGAGCTTCTGCAATTCAAATTCATGAGGCCGTATTTTATTTTCTCCGAGAATAACGCTGTGCGACATTCCCTCTACCTAGCAGATAGTGCTGCAAATTATTCAGTTTCATTCCAGCCTGCAGATAGCAGCAGCAGCAGCAGGATTAAAAGCAGAGAACACCTGTAGAACTTGAGGACTCGAGTGCGCAGAACACTTGAAAGTTGCGGGACAATTTGGTCATCGGCCACAACACAAAACTCGAAACAAACGGAAAAAGTGTACATGAAAACTTTTTACACACTGAATCGTGAAATAATTTACATTTAAACAATTAATTTTAAATTCTGATTCTCTCATTGTTTCCCTAGTGTAATTGCACATAATTATATGGAATAAAATTTAAGATAGCCGCCTCATCGTCTATTGGTTAGCGTCACGGACTCTCCTCACAGAGGTCCCGGATTCGATTCCTGTGTTTTCACGGGCCCTGACTAAAACAACAAACCAGTTTCCCAATTATAGAGGCGCTAATGATCCTCGTTGTTGGCGTGACTATGGAACAGAACTTAAAAAAAATTGAGAATAATGGAATAATCTTGAAAATTTAAAAGGTGGAATACTCCTATACACTACTCCAGATTGCGTGTATTAACCACGACATTCCTGGTTGCAACCTTCCAAAAATGTTTCAAATAGCCTAAAATCTACAGAAAATATAAATATCAATTACTAACACTAAGAGTTATTTTCAGTGAGTGAGCTTCTTTCTTTGCTCCAGCGTTCGAAGTGTTCAATAAAACACAAATATAAACTATTTGCTGTCTTACCTCATTACAAGTCATTCATCCCATTTTTGTCTTAAATCACAAAGACTTAATCTACTACTAAAAGTTTTAATACACTGAAGATTACGTTGTAGCCTATAGTTGTTTTATTTTCAAAAAAAAATACGCTTTTGTTCTGTCGTTTTCCTTGTTGAAATTTCTTAATTTCTTTGCTGACAAAAAATTGTTAACATATACAATCTTAAATTAACGAGCAAGGTACAGACAAACGTTCCGTTCACAATTTTGGGACGTCTTCAAATAATGGCAGGCACAATGAAATATCTTCTCCTTTTATACGTTAGAATGGATGTAAATACATATGAATTAGACATAAGAGGTTTAAAAAGAGAAAATTTTGCTGAACTGCGTCAGAAGTAATCATTGGACGCAATACAAAAACCACTTCTTTTAAAAAAACAACGTTTAGTGAATCGTACGTACGTTATCGATTGAAGCGTGAATCGAAATCGTGCGTTTATAGTCTGCTTATTATATCTATCTGATTATTTCGGGGCACATTTGATAAAAAATAACTTAATTACCTTAATAAAACTTTCGTTATATATTATTACATAATTGTCCTGACAGTTATAAAAATAACTTCGTCAGAGTCCTGGAGTCGTCGTCTACCGTCACCAACGCACAACTATCCGAGGCGGAGCAGACAAAAATTCAGCGCAACCACATTATACGGCCAATGTTCTCACGTTGACGCTGTAGTTACGGGGATTTGTTTTGAGATACTTTTAAAATTCAGGGTATATAAAATATTTTTCTTTGCATAATTTTATGGCGTTAAATTTAACGGCGCGGTTTGTTTCTTTATTTATTTGAAGATTTAATTTCGTGTAATCTTTCCAACCATCACGGTCAACCTGCCAGTTGGAACAAGTTTAATATGAGATAGTAAATTGTATTTCCCTTATATTAAAGTACGAGGTCTTTCCCGGTGAATGGCATGTATAACCGGAGGAACGCGGGGCTGAGTCACGGGACCCCAGATGCAACGGAGACGGGCCGCGTGACCGCAGCCACTGGAGACTAGAGCATGAATAAGTAAGTGGACCAATGGGAGACGCCCTCGCTCCCGCGTCAACATCTAGTCAATCACAGGCGGTCCGTGCTTGCCTGGGACTATACAAATGCTTACACTTACCGAATTTGATACTTCAGTCTGAAAATGATGGCAGAGAAAGCCATTGAAACGCATAATTGTAGACTAACAAAACAATTCAAACACAAGTTAACTCACAACTGAGTCCAAAGAGGGAGAAGGAACTGGCACGAATATGATCTGTTTTCTGTTCCTGTTATAAGTAAAATTGTATAAATCTTGAATTGTATTTTCTAAAATATATCACAGTAACATTCGAATAACATAAAAGTATTGGTTTGTATGTGAATCTGTTGTTAATTTAATTCTATATAATTCTTTTGAGAAACATGTTTCAATTGTATGGTATTTATAAAATCTACAAATGGCCAGATGCCTGGTGGCAGATACATAGAACTTAAACAATAATTAATAATCTGGTCGTAAGGACTATATTTAACCTATAATTGAATGTATAATTATATTCAATATAAATAAATCAGTGTGGAATCATATTATTAGAAGATGAATTTTTAAAAATAATAATATTGTTTTTGCCTGAAAAAAAACAAACAAAAATGATTGGATATATATTTCACTGTAGTATATTTTTAGAGATTTCGCAGCACTGATCACTGCACTACACTACACTAAACTTAGATTAAGTCTAAATTTTCTTTCTGTTAGAGGAAGTTCCCCAAACACTCCTGCAGGCAGATTGTTCCAGTCATTAATTGTCTTATTTAGAAATGAGTATTTTCCAACGTCTGTTTTTTGGTGCCTTGCTTGTAATTTAAACAAGTGATCGCTCCTCCCGTTCCGAGTCGATTCTTTCATTCTATCTCGGATTCCCTGCCAAGGTTTTTGACCTGCAAAAGCTCTGTAGAAAATTGATATATTAATCATTTAGAAAGTCTGACGTGTCCGAGTGTGAGTCTGTTTTCGTCCATAGTTAACGGAGACGTATTTAAACGCAAGTAATATCAAGGAAATGACCGGATTAAAAGATCTGGCCAAAGTTGGCACAGAAGATCAATGGCGTGGCACGTTTAACTGCGCGGCAACATGAAATGTACCGGAACTGCTTTTAAGCATCCAGCGGCGTTTGTAACGAGTAAGGTTAACGAACGCAGTATAACAGACATGAAGACCTTCTAAATTAAAATATCAGACAGTCATATTACGAAGCGATATATTTTAACAAATTACACTAGCTTGCATGCTAAATATCAGACATATTTTATGGAAATACCGCTTTCCTTTCCTTAGTCCTTCAGTTAACATAAGCTACATTCATTCCATGGAAACAAAATATTTTCGAAAATGCGACGCGTTTTATAGACATTCGAATTACGAAGAGCACTGAAAAAATCTTTCCCAATATTCAATTGATTCGCGTATCAAACAAAAAGTAAAATATATCTCAATACTGCAGCGTTTCGCTAATAAATCCTATCATACCCAACCGTATGTCGACTGACAGTTATACTCCTGCAAATTTTAACGGGAGAATTATCGGATTGACACAAGCCTGGGGTAGAGACAACAATTCTCATAACTCTCCGAGCGGCAAAAATTGCTTTTGAGAGACATTAATCCTCGCCACGGACGATTCGACTGCCATTTACAGGGTTTTTATAGTCTCGATTTTATTTAAGAATCCACAAATGAAAACATACCTTAATCCAAAAATAATACATAAATTGTTCAGCTACGATAATAATCAGTACCCTCATAAAAAGCATATATCGTACAATATTTCCATTACATTTGCAACGTTTAAATTAAATAAAGCAGCTCATAAAACCTACATATGGAAAACTAAAAAAATAATTAAAGGTGCTTGGAAAGCATTTATTAAACTCTTACATTAATATAATTTGAAACGATTAAAATCTTGCTGTGAAATCATAGTTGTCACAGGAATCGTACTATAAATGACTGCAATATAAAAATAAGGATTCCGTTTGACAACCGTTATGGTAATGATATTGGAAAACTATAATTAATTAGTTATATTTTATCATGATTTTGTTTTATGATTCTCAAAAATATGGAATCGCTGCATTCCTCATTCATAATTTATAAACACATTAGATCAAGATTTACGGACCTGACATTCATCTAAACAAATTACAGAGAAGTCAAATGAAAAAGATGTCTCAGTAGAGTAGTATAGTATCTAAAAATAACTATTTTTACGGATGGCTTTATATAAATTTTAAAATAATTTTTTATTCTCATATAAATTATCATAATATTTTTGTTTTTACGTGTTTCTTATTATTACCGACAATAATGGCAGTTTTTATATAAAACAGCTTAAAGTAACAATATTTTTGTTTATATTTGTACCTTCTTCAGTTTGTGACGAAGAAGTAGTCGTTCCTAAAAGCTTGGAATTTTAAAATAATACAACATCAAAATATCAATAATCGAATTGAAAAAACACTTTCTCCTCACTTCAAACACTTAAACATAGGAAAACTGTTTTTTTTTATCATTTTAAAATTGTTATATAAATTAAGAATTTAGATTAATACTACAGTTCTAAAATTATTGAGCAGCATACTATTGAGTTTTAATGTCGATAGAAATATTTATTGAATTAAGTTTTTAGAAGATAAGGATGGCAAAATGTCAATCGGACCCGGGAAATTAACCTGGCATCTCCCACTGACCATGCAGTTGCTCTAACCATCTTAGCTAGTCTCGGTCAACATTTTTTCATTCTTATTTTCTAAATTTACATTTATGGCTGTTGGTCTGAGCTTCAATTTTTATAAAATTTTTGACCTTTGTTTGGATAGCTCAATGAACATGATTATAATTTATTATACAACCTTCCAGTTTCTTGACAGTTACAAAACGTATCTGTTATTTTCAGTGATAATTATATTCTTTCTCTCTTCATTTGAAAGTAGAATAAAACAAATTTTAATGACTACGTATTTTAACAATATTAATTCGAGCGCATTTGGGTCAATAACATTTATTTAAGGATAACGTTGCGTAATTGCAATTAGGATTTGTTTGTAGTTAAAAGAGATTTTAATGTGCAGTTTAAGTATGATGAATTTTATTTTATATGTATAGAAATGTTATGTTACAGTAAATCAACCGTCCGAAACTTTCTAAGCATAGTAATATGAAGGTGTCCTCTAATTTTTACTTACGTTGTATTTATTTGACGGTGGCACGTTACTTTGGCAAAGTTTAAATTCCTGTTCTGTGAACTTAAGAATTCAATAAATACGGAAGTAGGCCATTGAAGTAGTTGAACTTCGCGTAGCACATTCCGGTGTTTTGTCACAAACCAAGTTTACCTAAAGTAAATAACATAATTATGATTCGTTAAATTCCCTCTGTCAGTGATAAAAGCTTTATTCTTTTTACATCATACTGTGATATCATATAAGATTGCTTTAAAATAGTAACGTTGTTTAAATAATATGAATTTTTCTAAAAATTACTAAGTTATATACGCCCCGTGAAAGTTAATTCCTTCTTCATACTATATTAAATTATTTATCTGTCTAAATAATAAAAATGTATACATTTCGTATATTTATTTGTTTCTTGGTACAGATTTAAACACGTGTACAGATTGCAATACAACTTGATAAGATTCGTGATCTATACAATCAGATAACCAAATCTGGAATAACCAGCATGCCCGTATCTCAACACAGTGTTAACGTCCTGGGCCTTTGGAAGTCTCTGATTCATTTCACTAAAAGGTTAAATGCATCTAAAACTGGGTGAACAAATGCGTTCACTTTCACCCCCAGCCCTTATAAATCTAGCAGCTTGTCTTAATGCCAATACTGGGTCGAGTAAAAGCCAATGGAAAATGCTTTTGGAGTCCCTACAACGAAAAAATCGGAAATGCAGACTCCTTACAAACTTGTATAGAATGTCAAGCGATTTTCTGTAATCAGGCAATGTCTATAAACAATCGAGTAACAAATTCTTGTAGAGGATGGCGGGGCGGAACGTCACACTTATTGTTTAAGAATTTTTGTAAAATTATGGAAAAATAAAAACCACTTCATAAAGCTATAAAACATTAGTTTGTCCTATTATTTACTTACTCTAATATCGACATAAGTTAAAACAGTGATTTTAGGTTTTTGATGAATTTTTAAAAAGAAGCTTGCATATTTCCCGTTCCAAAAAAAACATTTTAAAAAATGGCTTTTCATCGGGAGGGTAAAAAATTTAATATGCAAGGTTCTCAATCATGGGGTGTCAGAAGCATTGACTGCAATGAAGAATGAAGCAGTGAATCAGAAAGCATAGAAAGCATTACAAGTACTCAAAGAAAAAAGAAAATTTTCTTTAATACAAAAAATGCGTGTCGTTTACTTGTACACGTAAAAAGTACAACTACACAATGGCGACGGATCAATTAGCAAGTGTAAATTTGGTTAAAGATCTCGGCGTAATTTTCTATCAGAAACTCACTTTCAGTAATCACATATACAAATCCACACAAAAAGCGAACAAAGTCATTGGACTAATTTGTAAGAAACTCCAAATTGTTTAGAAATACATCCACCCTGCTATATCTTTATTCATCTCTAGTAAGGCCAATATTAGAGTACGCATCACTAATTTGTGATCCCATACATAAGAAACAAACTCACGACGTAGAGAAAATTCAAAAAAAAAATTCTCTATTACATCAACTTGCGCTCAGACAAGCCATATGAAGAGCTTTTGGAAATATATAATATAGATAAACTCTCAACTAGACGAGAACGAGCGTCAATACTTTTTCTGTTCAAACTATGTAATGGCAAAATCGATGACAACACATTGTTATCCCACGTAAATTTTCGTGTAGCATCGTTTACTAACAGACACCAGCCAGCCCTTACTTTATAACACAAATATTAAATAGGTAACAGCCTCCAAATCTCCAATGCAACCAGTTACCACCACAGTTAGGTTTGTTTCATTCCAATTCCATAGATATTACTTATTATCCTATAAAATCTTTCAACCAATAGTACTTAAATATCTCTTCTGTTTGTATGTCCAACTGATACTTCACAATTGTTTACTTCATGTGAATTGCACGAGATTTCCAGTCGCTGAGAAGAGCTGCCAGGGAATTTCTTCCGGGGACAACATTTTGATTTAGAATACCATCTTGTATCACTCACAGTGCAGTGGACTCGCGAAATTTAGTGTTATCTGTGAAGTTTGTACTAATCTACAATAATAACTTTCACTGTTTCTTCTATAAAACCGCAGAAAATTATCTTCTATTAACACACAACGTATTGTTCATATTAGAAAATCTTTTCTCAATAATCACATTTTATTTATTTTCTTCTATATTTATAAATATATTTGTAATTTTATTTTTACATTTGTAACTAACCTAAATTTGAAATGCCTCGTTAATGTAAGAAAAAGTTGTAATGTAATACAATGTTCACTGTAGTTATTGTATACGAATGTTAATACTTCTAAATTCTTATATTGTAACACATGTATGGTATCTACGTAATTGGATCAACGTCAGTGTAATACTTACAAATAAATCAATCATTAAGCACGGATATTATAAAACGGAAAAAAATATTGAAGTGCAGCAGATATTGTTTGCTAATGAAAACGTTTTAAAATGTTGGGTTGTGTGTTGTAAGATATTGACAATTAATGAACAGCTTGCATACATGTTGCTATGGAACCTGCAGGAGAAAATTCAAATTTAAATAAACTCTGAATTACGAATTTCTTGTAAGTTTGATGTTGACGTTGGGGACAAGTTTTGTACATTGGACGTAGTATTATTTTCATCCAGTTTTCCCCTCCATGACCCCTCAATCAAGTTTCCATCAAGAGCATATGAATACAAAATACCAGCTGGAGTGTATTTACTTTTGGATACTTACGAGCAATAAGTCAATTAAGTGTTTACACTCGACAAAGTCTCTAGAATGCCTATATACATGTCTATAGACGGTTACTACACATGTCTATATACAATCGCCGCTCAACTTTGTATACAAGTGTGTACTAGGCTTTACGTCACCCAATGGCACTAACTTGCGTCAACATTCTACCTGAACCTCACCATTTTCATGAGCTACGACCCCTTCAAAAGTATTGTAATGCACATCCTTATCTTATAAACTAGTGTAAAATTCTGATTGTTATTTCATTCTTTTGTAATGATTTGAATATCTTTATAAAATGGACTGTCTACGACAAGATTTATGCTATGAAACTCGGTGTACTGACGTTGGCGAACAAAGTAATTTTGTATTTTAGTATAACTTTTTTGTTTTTAGGAGATTTAGCTCGTAATGTTGAACGTGCCGCGTTCGTCACATTTGTCGATCTTTCATAGTCTGCTAATAATAGCCCATAGTCCAGCCAACAACACCCTCACGTCGATCATGGCTAGTTGAACTATTGTTAGAGGGAAATGTGTGGGGTAGGAATATAAGAGGAAGGTTAAAACTAAAATATGTTAAGACATATCAGCATGTGGGCTGCCATAGTTACAGGGAGATGAAAACCGCAGGTTAGATTAGTATGGAGAGCTGCATTAAGCTTGTCCTTGGTATCATAGTTAAATTAGGCAGTAATAAAGGAGGTCGTTTAAGCTGATATACCTAAAAATTGAAATTATTATGGTTTTTGTAAAGTATTGCATTGTATCGATGTATTGCAAAAGCCATTAAGCGATTTATTTTTTATGTGACACAATAAGTTTTAATATAAGATATTTTTGTATCTACATAACGGTTATAATTTGTTACAGAATTCATTTTTATGATTTGTTTGATGGAAGACTCTATATTTAAACTAAACTGCTAATAAAAATGAAGTAAAATCACTTTAAAATAAATTTAATTAGTAATAAAGAAATATAATAGAAAGATAATAATAAGTAGAAATAATAATAATGTTACTAGAATAAATAAACTTGTAACAAAAAAATTGTAATATAAAAATTATATTAATATTAATAACACAACAACATACGTAAAATAATTTAAAATCTGATAGAAAACTTAAGTTAGTGGGATACTGGCTTTTATTCCTTAATTGGAAGTAATTCAATATTTAGATCAAGCAACTCCCAGCCTAAATGAAGTGTAATCGGGCCAATAATGTTCTTGGCTTTTGTGAATGACCTGTCAACGGGAATAGATTCTAAAATTAAATTGTTCGCGGATGACTGCATAATTTACAAAACTATAGAGAGTATAGATGATGAAATCGCTCTTCAAGCAGATTTAGATAAAATATATCAATGGACAGAAATTAATAAGATGAAAATAAATCCATCTAAGAGTAAAGCAATTATTTTTACTAAAAAGAAAATGGTCATACCCGGGGACTATAAAATAGGAAACGAAAAAGTGCCGCTTGTAGAAACGTGTAAATATCTAGGTGTAACTTTTAATAAGAAATTAAACTGGGGCGAACACGTAAACGTAGTAGCGCGGAAGGGATGGAGGACATTAAAGAAAAGTACAAGACAGGCCAAGGCTGCTGCTTACACTTCCGTAGTTAACAGAGTCGTGGATAATTTAGAAACTCGTAGATACCTTCAAACGCGGAAAACGGCGTGCGCGATACACCAAAAGGACGGCCAGTTTTTAACCGGACACAATATAAATGAAACAAAATTAGTTCCGAACTGCCAAAACATAAGGCAATGCACAAACAAAATATTAAGCTATTTATGGACCACTTTGCTTGGATTGACCCACCGTTTTAAGAAACAACCGTGTCTTAATAATCAGATTTACCAGCGGCATCGAAAATTCGCAGATGGTTGCATTTGCAAACTAAAAAGCACGTAATGTCTACGGACATTACATGAGAATATGTGGAATGTATATGTACACTTTACGAAAGGAGCCTAAGAAAAAACCACAACTGTTCCAATTTTGAACTTTTATGTGTCCAGGAACGTTGGAATTGTGTTTATCTCTTTTATAAAGCTGTTATAAATGTGCTCCTTCTTTTTTAATAACCCTGTACATGTTTATTGGTTTTAATAACTCTATATACAACTATATACTATATAAAATAAATAGGGTACACCACAATCAGGATTGAGTAACATGGTGAATTTATAGACTAAATTTTATAGAATACATCGAAAAATGCTAGTTCTAGAATTAATTATTCCCACTTGTAACAATTCAAGATATTTCTCTCATTAGGCCAGTGGTTAAAAAGTTATAAAACCTCGTTTACGTGCAACAGAAATATTATATGACTATTAGTAGTAAATCACTTAACGTATGCTTTTGAAAATAATTATTGAAACAGTTTACGATCAAAATACAAACATAAAGGTTTATTTATTTAAGCCTACGTTTCGTTACCATGTTTGGGACTTCTTCACGTAAATTATTTAAATGTTACAATAATTGTACAAAAATAAATTTGTATTTTAGTATTAATATTCTGAAATTTTAATAATTTATCTGTTCAATGTTTGTGGTAGCATTTGAAGAAATTACCTAGTTCCAAATATGGTGAGGATATGTCGATTTAATTAAATAAAAGTTTTATAAATGTATTTTGGTCGTAAATGTATTCCATTTATTATTATAATATGACGGTAATGAATGTCAAATAACTCATTCTGACAATTAATTCTTGCAATAAATTAATAGTCTGAAGTTATCTTCAATTATATATAAAATATAGAGCTAATTTATCAGAAAACAATATGTAAGTCTAAATCTTTAATTTCTAAATTTAACAGATTTTTTGTAAAGTTATTATACTTTTATTGAAATTAAAATTGTATTTTTGGTTGAAAATTCTGATATGAGTCCCCAGATGTTTTACAGTTTACAAATTTATATATTTAAAGACTTTAATGTATATTTTATTTGCTGACCAAGAGCTGTATTCTTTGTATAATTTTAAAACTATTTATGTTTCAGTATTCGGTGTATTCTTGTTGCAAAGCTAGTTCAGTTAGCGCATTCATGAGTCGTTCATATTAAATCATATCGCCTGGTCGTAGTTTGGAGACCCTTGCTTTAGGGTATGTAAATGAGGAGCTAACTCGGCCATCATCAAAGGCGAGTTCTATCAGCCTTGCAAGAACTTGTTCCCTGTGTGCATGTGTGTTAAGTCTAACACTCCTATTCTTGCCCTCTGTTGTAAGTTACCTTCAATGGAAGATGGGAGGAGAATAATCCGGTTACAGGACAGAAAAATTCGTTGAAGAGAATACTTTGATTAGTGAGGAGCCATATGGTGCAGAGAATCGAACAGGTCAAGGGATGAACATTCCAAATAATGTTCATCTCATATTCTGCATCAAATTCCGAGTTGGATGTGAAACAAACTTATGAGGTTACACACAAATATATTTATATATGTATATATAATACCGTTAGCAGCTCATTCTCTGGTTCATACACAATAAGTAAATACATTCATTCTCGATTCAAACGTGTGCGGTTTCTCTCGTAAAAAAATCACGATGAGGATGTATATTTGATTTGTATTCAAAAAGATTTTAATAGACAGTACTATGTGGATTCCGGCTATAAATACCATCCCGAGGGCAGTTTTACCGTCGAGCCGCGCGTAGCGTAATTATGTGGGATCCAATACGTACTTACGACAGTATGGTCAACACAGAATTTTATAACAACTTACGTGTGCTATTCCACGTAACGTGTCGGATATATATATATATATATATATATATTCTTTTTCGTTGGCTCTGTAGCTCATTAAGGGCCATGGCCAACCAGGACGACTGCAGACTGTAGTGGATTCCGTCGTTTCCGATCTAGCTCAGCTCTTCCTCGATATTGAATTTTATGAATGTTAGGGCGCCAGGTATTTTTTGTTCATAAAAACACCAAAAGATTTAATTCAGAGCACGAAGTTGATAATCCAAAACTGGGCGTGGTCACTAATTCTCAAACCACTTATTCGCCTACCGACGACACTATATGAAGCAGGATTCGATTCCACTTATTCGTGGTTTACCCTTGGCCTTTATACGGCTCGAAGCACGTCTATCACCTCCAATGCCCTACCAACGACTACCCTGTACGCTTCCGCTTACGTCAGCCAAACGGCAATACGTCTCCCAGACAACAATGCGCCTCGGGGCTGGTTTGGTGCGCATCTCATCCAACAAGTAGCAACTTGCAAGCTATATTACCGGATTGCGTTGCTTTTGGCTGGGGCTGTAATGTTGCATGTTACAATACACTCTATTTTCCTTTATATGCATGTTCAAAAACAAGTGAAATGAAATTTCTGGGCGCCAGCAAACTATTATGTGCAGGAGTATATATATATAGAAGCGATTTCAGCTCCATACCGTATCATACGTCTGTATTGTCAACAAAGTAAAATTATTCAGTATTACAATCTTCCGAACATGTACACAAGTACACATGCACACAATATTTATTAGTTTGTAAACATAACACTCATACAGAATTACAATTCGGCGTTCACAGCCGTTTCCCAGGGCCACCACCCATTGACAACCTCTTATTTATTCCCCCAACTCTTTCTATTCCTCTAATTCTTACAATATACTCCTTTTACATAATTAACAATAATAATCCCTGAAACGTTATAAATGCAAATTGTTGTTTAAAATGTATCGTATTTGGTGCCTCTAAGAAATAGGTCAATTACATTTTATATCTTTTCTTCATTAATATATAGGTCCAGAAACTGATTTAATTACAAATATTAGGCAATTGAAATGGCCTATATTTACGCGCAAGGAATGTTTATGACTGCGTAGCTTTCTTGACGTTATCGCCAGGTGTGGTCTTTGGAGATCCGATATGACAAGGGAACGGACCCTTTTTCAATGAGACAATTAACACGTGGATAATAAGGTCCGTGCAAAATATCCTAACGAATGAATCTTGTCAGCTTCGGAGGAATGCAGAGCAAATCAGAAGTATGAGGCAGTGTGATAAATCACAATCATGTGTGGAATATTGCCCATGCCGCTGAAGTCAACCTATGGGATTAATGTTAACTATGTACTGGTTGTCTCTTTGGGAAATTGAAGAGGACATTTTGGAGTGGTAGGAGATGAGATCGGATAAAAACGCTGATCGACGCCTGAACCAGTCACTCAGAGCCATCGCCACACCGCACCGGCCAGATAACAAAGCAGCCGCAGCCTTTCGGTATCTTTGAGAACATTGTTTTACTAAAGTTTCGCATTTCCTGTGTCTTAAATTGCCTGACAGAATAGTAAATCCCAACGACCTTAATGTTAAAGGTATTTTTTTTTGTAATTTTGAGTGACGTACAGTCCATTTATTAATTCATTTACATAAATATTAATCTGCTATAAACTTGTATTGTAATTAATTAAATACCCTTCATTTCCAATGAATCTCATATAAAATTAAATCTCAATTTACATCCTTCAAAAAATTAAAACATTAAAAGTAATATAGGGTGCATAGTCAATAAATTAATTGAGATTATTTCGTTTATTTTAATTTAAATAATTTATTTTAATTTTTGTTACTGGAGTGGTGGAAGTTTGTGGGGTCATTACACTCCAGATTCCGAAGCCCATGGCAAATCTCCATTCATTTCAGTGCCCTGTGAGGGGATTAACTTTCCGGCGCTGACCAGCTAAGCTTGTAAATACTTCCAGGGGAATATCTGGGCTGGCACAAATTTGGGACGCACGAATATTTCTCACAGGAAGTGAGAATATTCTTGAGAATGAGATTTCACGTTTCTGGAATGAGACGAGTTGCTCTCTATAGGGAACTTGTGTGGGTGGAAATTGCTGGTCATTGGCCAAAGTCGTGGATAATTTGGATCCGGAGGGGAGATCCGAGGTGTCAAGATAGAAAAAGAAGAGATGAGGCAGTTATCTAAGGGACGTGAGAGAGTATCGTAACGTTTCCATTCTCCTCGGATCCGTTCACGTCGAAAGTCGGCCCAGGCGCCACTGCATACGCGGATTTAATATATCTGTAATAAAAGAAAACGGCCATCGCGAACCGCGGGAGACGGCCAACGTCGAGACAAGACACGTGAGTTTTTGATTCTCTCATCCATCGTTCAGTTGCTCTTCATCTCCAAACATCCGTGTTTAAAGTACAGTGAATATAATTTACCGTCATGTTTCTTTGCAGTCTTCTTTTAATCGGCAATCATTCAATGTTACATTCTGAATTTCTTCGCTTTCATCCTTAGGTTTGTCGATATGACAGCGTCCTGAATGTTACGCATCCAAATTGGAGATTCATCCGCGTTTTAATTCAGGTGGCATCATCTTTACTGTTGAAAACGATGGCGAAGTTTCGTTTAGTGTCCAATGTGTTCTTATATTATTACTGTGGAGATAAACATTTTACAGTTGTTTTACAGCTGCGCAAAAATATCGATTTCACCCTTTTTTCACGCAACGCCAACACTGGTTTATTTCTCCTGATTGCAGCAATCTAACAATTGCAGCAGCATGGTTGAAACTTCATTTCACGCAACCTAGCACACAATACTTGAACTACAATAGCCAGTTTTAGCCTACTAGAGCCTTCACTGAATCTTGCTGATTACGACCGTCGTAATTATGAAGGGATGAGTGTGTTGAGGACCTTAGTTTTGAAATCTTGTCTACAGTTAGTGAGATATAGCCATTTTGACGAAAGCCAAACGACATGCGCATCGAAGTTAATACAACTCTTCTCGGCATTCCCGACAGAGGACGGAGGCAGACAGGAAGTGTAATCATTTTGCTTGGAAATCGCAGCACGCCCGACAGGAGGTGCCATTAAAGTAATGAGGAGCGTGAAGTCTTTGTGTTGGCGAACAAAACAGGTCGGCCTCATCCCTCGTGTTAAAATATCACACCAATTTGCGTCAACTGTACGAGCAGATAACAACTACATTACCCTGTTCGGTATCATATTTTCTTGCAGCCCGAAATGACTAATTGAGATGGCGTAGCTACAACGCAACAGAACTGATTCGAAGGAAAAGGAAAATGCCAAAGGAAATAAGGATCCTAGAATATAATTTTAAGCTAACTGCGAATTAATATTATATAAGGATATAATATTGCAAAATATACAATATAATATTTTAATTAGATCATAATTAGGAGCATACAATGTATATTTATCAAGATCTACATAAAACTAATTAAATTTAGAAATTTAGAACGTAATGAATTTAAAAAAAAATCCATAAGCATAATAAAAATGGGGTCAAACTCATGTTAATTTCAATGAAAGGAGCAACAGTAACAGTTCGCCCGAAACACAAGTAAGTACCAAACAATAATTCCCATTTAATTTCTGAATATTATGAAAAACAATTTTCTATCTGAAAGGAATTGGAATAGTAAAAAGTCGGTTCTAAAATTATATAATTTGAATTCACTTAACATTTTTATAGATGACACAAGTATCATCCACATTAAAGTAGTTCCCCTTTAATGGAACACGAAGAGAGAGAAAAATATGATGCGTAAGGGGAAGCAAGGTAACGAAGAGTTTACTATAAATAACAAGTCTTCTGGTGTGTACGCGTTGTGGAAGGCTGTGGCCATATATCACAGTATATTTATCTTTTATATAACAAAATAATGTCATAAATGTACAGCCTGACTCATTCCACATCCTTGAAGCTTAGCTTCTTTACAGGATCTACGGAATACGATTATTATTCTATTCACCTCTAATTATTAACGAAATGTAGGTAGAACCTAAGAATTAAAAATATAGTAAAGAAAGCATTATTTTTAACATTACATGCTCAGATTCATTTCTATTTTACTGTCGTAGTGAAATTAAGTTTAATTCAATTAATTACACAATTCTCATTAAAAACATTTTCCATAATCTAAACGGAATATTAATATGGTCTTCTATTAAATACAAATATCATACTTATTCTAAATTAAAACATCAAATAAATTATTTTTACCTATTTCGAATTTTAAAAATGTCATAAATCTTCCATTAATTATGACGATTTTTCCATCATTATTCTATATTTACCCAAAAGGCGTATTTCGAACCAAGTCGGGTATATATTTTCTCAACTAGTGGGATCACGCCAAATCTTCTTTGTGATTAATTCTCTCATGTGATGCTACTGACTGAGGCTTGACAGTTTACTTTCTATTCAAAATAAGGAAGGATACTTTTTCTCCAATCTTCGGTGACATTCCCTGGCGTGAATAAAACACATTCTTTTACAACTCGACTTGACAACGCACGCTGACAAATTACATCTTATTGATCTTTCCATAAATAGGGAAATAAGTAGACGCGTATTGTCCAATTTTAGAGGAATATCAAGGAGGATTCCGCTATTTATTCCTGGGAAGTATCATGGTTTGACAAAATCACAGTGTCTTGGGGGCTGTTAGATACGGGTTAGATCTAAGATAACGACGTTTTCTGATAGCTCGATCTTAATAATTAGTGTGGTGAAGAGAGTTCTCTACTGAAAATCTTTTCTTCTTTCAAAGAAAATTAAACATGGCGATCGATGGTTTCCCGTAGCCTTCCGCCGTCAGTACTCTACCGTGTGAACGTGTCAGCGGGAGTGAAACTAACTGCATTAGACACACAAAACATCCATGCTCTTTCAGGGTTGTATGTTGTGAGGCAGCATCTTAGCTACTTTACCACAGGAGGGTCGGAAGATAAACCATACAGATTTTTAAAGTCTACTTCTTCTCCTTTATCGGTGCTATAGTCCTATTTACGACCTCGGACTACCAGACTGTCAGTTTTCACACGTTAGGGATTACTTTTTGTAGTGTTACGTGATCAGTCTTAACCCCTGTTTTCGGGACCATGTCCTTGCCGAGGTTTGAGTTCGGGACCTCTGTGATACGAGGCGATGATGATGACCGCTACACAACAGCAGGTCGGCTAATTATTACTAGGTACAGATATTCCTAGAGCGTAATGGAAGATACAAATAAGGTGTCGATGTGAAACAATCAGTCTTATGTCTCGATAACAACTGGCTTAGACGGTCTCAAGGCTTCAGAAATAAAAACTGACGGAAAGGTATCAGGGTTTGATCTGTTTGCCCATTGAAATATATTTATGTCTGTAGTTGTATACCGGACGCAAGTTTTCCTAGAATGTAAAATTCAAAAATCATCGAAAACTGGCACACACTCGGAAATGCCTCAATTTTTTTTAAAAAACATCATTTTAGATACTTTCGAGTTTTATTTTCAAATTGATTTAAATTTAAAAAAGAATATTACGACCTATTGTAACTGATGACTGTACAATCACTTTCTTTAGTGAGTCACAAAAAAAAATACCATTAAAATTCTATCTTTTTCCTCATCGTGTGATTAAAAAGTAGTGGTTCTCACAAACGTATTTTCTGATTTCATTAAACCGCTTCACTAGAATAAAACAAATGGAATATAGATTTTAATTAAGAAAAACTTCTCTGGTTTCCATAGGGTAATTTAAAGGCAGCAACGTTTCAATGACTTAATCTGGCTATTAATGTCATTTCCGTAGTGAAAGCGGCGAATTCAACATCTTATTTGTTTAAAACCATTAACTAACCTAATGAAATTACCCCGTTGGAAACATCAGAAGTTTTTCGATATTAGTAATACAATTTATTCTGTAACTTAACATTTATGAATTTGTTTTTCAGGTAAGGATGGAATTACCCAATTTCTAATAGGACATACAAAACATTGTGAAACAACAGTAAGTCAAATAATTCATTACTTAAGTAGAATAGAAGAAAGTCCACCCTATTCACTTGAGCATTAAAAGTTTTGTTTCTCTCAGCAAAGTATTTACCCGAATAGTGATACAACTATTAGTATACAGATATTTTATTACTATATACATTGTCTAATAACTTAATTTTACCGGTTAAGATATAGAGGTACAACACAAATTAATGCTCAAGAAACAATATTTTCCATAATTTTAAGAATTTTTATAATGATTGTGTTTTAATAGAGTAAATTTCTCCTACGATTTCGAAAACTTTAAACTGTCCACCAATTTGGTGATCCCGCTGACGTTGATTCATCTGGCACGAGTTTTGCCTGTGCACTATTCCGTTTCACCCGCTACTTTACCCGTAAAGTACGACAAGCTTCCTCCTTTCGATGCTACGGACCAGTTAGCACATACTATCAGAGCCACGCCGTACTATAGTAGAACCGCAGCATAAGCAACGAAATCAGAAGCAGGAATTATGCCAGGAGAAAATTTTGCTCCCTGGGCTGCATCCAGAGTCAGTTACCGTCACATATTGGCTGATTAATTTTATGAACGCCAGATAATTGAATTACGGAATACTGAATAAATTCGAACCATCAGTAATTAAAAATTTTATTTTAAGATCGTTTATATGTTCGAAACAAAAACTATATTCGTACATTTTGCGAAGTATTTTTTAAAAATTACGAGACGGTATTTATAAGATTTGAATAATAATGAGAAAGCTACCGTATGAACGATACTGCGTGCAATACTGCAGTCATGCGAAGATTGGTCCTATTTTTTTTAAAAAAAGAAGGAAAATATATACCTTCATGGTGCTAAATTTTGTAATATTGCTATTTTAAATAGCCATCCCCAAAAAATTGTTGCTTGGGGTGATGCAGCACAAAACGTAAAATAAATCCTCAAGAGTCGACAATGGTCCATACCAGTAGCGACTGGGCATATGTGCTACAGCACATTCTTTAATTTAGGAAGAAATATGTTTTAAAAACCTTTAAAATAATAGTATTTTATAGTGTGAATTTTTATTCGAAAACTTTAAAATAATCTAGAATCTTATTTTAAAAGATATAAAAATATTAAAATGATAAAACCCTTTTTACGGTCACAATGATATTTAATTTTAAATTACATTCAAATATGTCCTGATAAAACAGTACATTTCGGTTAATTTTATACCATAATCATCTGAAATATTAATAACTTATTTTACAAGATATATATTTTTGTCACATACCTTAAGAAATTCACGAGTTACAATGCTTGAAGACCTCTGACAAACGGCATAAATATCGCTAACTGATTTTCACTGACGTAAGTTCATGGCTGGTGTCAATTGTTTGAAGACATTCTTCTCTATTAGCAGATTTAACAAAGGAAGTGTTTATTTAAAAATGGTATTCTGTACCCAGAGGTTATTATTCGTTTCCAAATCATATTTAGTGTATTAATTTTTTTTAAAATATGTAGCTACCACTGGGCTTATGTTTATTTGTAGTGTAATTAATACAAATTGTCCCATAATACCAGTATTTAAAGGTATAATGTAACGCTTCTATTTTTCCATTATTTCGTGACATTACGCCTATAAAATTCAACAAGCAACTAATGGGCTTATAAATAAAGTTCAATATCAAAGATCGAAGGTTTTCCCGGAGTATATTCTGGATACAGTTCTTGGGTTTCCACCCGGGTCAAATGAAGCTGATGCCACGACGTTTGGATAGCGTACTCTGCCATCGAAACGTCGTGGCTTTGCTGACCCGGGTGGAAACCCAAAAGTGTTTATCCATAGTTCAATGTTTAAGTAACATGTAGAAAATGGATTACAATTCTATATGGGAGTGAAACGTGGCTGATAAAGAGTTGCGGACAGAAAAAGAATGGAAATTTTTGAAATGTGGAGCTACAAGAGAATGCTGAAAATCAGATGGGTGGATAGGGTAACTAACCAGTAAGTTCTAAGAAGAATAAGAAAATAGAGAACAATATGGAGGAATTTGACCAAAAAAGGCATATATTAATTGGAGGTAATAACAGAAGAGAAAAGCGAAGGATGGAATACTCTAAGCAGTTTAGGGAGGATGTGGTAGCTATGTAGAAATGAAACCGCTTTCACAGGTTAGGTTAGCATTGGGCCAGTCTTGGACTGATTACCACAACACACAATCCTGGTTGAAGAAATACTCTGTGGGTTAAGCACAATCAGCTCCATGCCAATAAAATTGGTCTCCTATTGGCCTTTGACAATGAATAAATCAACAATGCTCAGTAGTGTACAGAACATTTTTTTAGTATTGTAACAAGCAGCACTTATTGACCAAAAAGGTTTTAGAGTAATTATTTCCCCAACAATTCAATAACCCACAGCTATGAACCAATCACTTTAAACTATTTTATAGAAACCAATAATGTTTAATAAAGTTCAACTTAAAGAGTATGGTTTAAAGATATAAATACAAATTTCAATATAATTGAAATTTCTTATACAATACTTACTTCTACAACAGCAAATATAATAAAACACAATTTCACGGCATTGATATCAGCAACCAACCGCAATCAAATGTTTTTAAAGCAATTTTAATTATGTTGCAAATTATTTTTCAATTTAATAACATTTATGAACCAAGTACAAGATGAAATACTTTGGGAGAATACTGCAAACTGTCATTTTTGGCCATTGGAAGAGTGGGGAAACAAGACACTTTTAGATACGATTTCATGTTTTAAATATTTAAGCTTCTGACTTGTAATTTCTAAGATACATTAACTTTTTTTTTACATTAATATTACTTGTCACGTTGAACCTTTGATATTTGCTGTTCAATATTTAATAGTTGTTTTTATGTTTAAATCACAACTAATTAATAACTTTCATCAGTAACTCAATTTTTTTACATTTCAACATATTGTTAGTTTAGACACTACTATCCTTAATTATATATTCTTTTTTCTTCACACATTTTGGAGGCAAGTGCAATACCTAGGAACACAGTCAAAATAGCCCAACTTTCAAATATTAAAATGCCGGAAATAAATTTAGCAGTGACGAGTGTCAAATACTGCAATAATTTATGGTTTGGTTACCTTACTATATTACAACGAAATGAAGTTATTGTCACAATTGGTATTAATACAATAAGGATACTTATAAAGGAACAAATAAAACAACTGTTTGTTTATTTTACTAACTTTATTCCAACATAATATTTATATTTACTTAATAACTAACATTCCAAATTATTTAAAAATGTAACTACACTAATCATGCTGTAAATGGTTTAATAGTAGGTTTCAAGCAATTTCATGTGTAGTACAGAATACTAATAACTCCACAACCAATTAGTCTTGGAAATTCACAAGTAAGGACAACTACTAAACTGGATTGTTATTGCAGCAGAAATATATGGTCATGAGAGGACAGTGCATTCTTCAAAAAATAGGATAAACAAATGAAACTAATTTTCTCAGAAATGTTAAAAAAGTGCTTTAAGAGATGTAGCTTGCAGAATTTAAAGTAAAGTGTGTGTTATATTTTACCTGATGATGAATTGACTTGTCAAGACTTTCTGGACCATGCTGCAACATAAAATATTTGCCCAAGGAGTAAACTAAGAAAACACTAACTTATTGCAGACTTAAAAAGGCAATGAATTTATAAATAGTATTATGTAAAATGAAGTTTTAAGAAAAGGGCTGAGAAATTAAACAAGTGTCTAATTTCAAAAATAAAATAATGGTTTGTACTTGATTCATTTACAGCTTTAAAAAATTATAAAATGATTTCTGACAAACAAGACTATTTAAAACTATAAAAAGTTTAAAGAAGTTTTTTCAAAGACTGCAGACTTTTAAAACTAATTTTACAATATTTATTTTCAATAAATAATGCAATTTTCTACGGATCTCAATTCTATGGAACAAAAGTATTATGAATGCTCCATAGACCTACAATTTCAGATATAATTAAAAGCATTAATTATTATTATTCAATTTGCATTTCAAATTGTTTGACTTAGATATCTCACAGGAATTGCCAAGTGCCGTTGAACAACTTAATGTTTATATAAAATCAGGACCAACTGAAAGCATCTCAATGTCAACTTTATTTATCAAATATTTACTGGAAAAACTGCACAATTTCAGGTGCTATCCTGCCCTCCTCCACATTTTATTGTAAGAACTGTCCTTGGACGATATTTATAACATCAACACTAGATTGCAACAAGCTGAAAGACACTATTTGTAAAATATAAATCCAATATTTTTTTTTGAGAGTGACAAGTTTATAATCTGTACATTAAAGCTTATTATGGATATATACAGTAAAATTGAATTTAAAATGGAAGAAGTATTGAATAGGAGTTATTTTTTATAAAAATAAAGTATTCAGTGACAATTCTTTAAACCAGTACTACCTACCAAGTATTACACCATAGAGAATGAAATTTAAAACAATTATGTTCTTTGGTCATGAGACAGGACACTTACCTTAGGAAAATAATTGAAATACTCTCATATATTGCCAGAATGTTCTAACATTACTCAAAAAATATATTGATTAATGTGTAACAAGTATGCATGCAAATAAATGCAATTATTGACAATTATGTATACAAAAATCAATAAAATCAAAGTAAATAGAAGAATGAAATTGTGAAAAATTTTGAAACTAAACACCAATAGTTTTAAGAATCATTCATCACAACTGTTGACCTCAACATAAAATATTTAAGATTCCACAATAAAAATGGAAAAAAAGGGAAGGAGAAATTTCTAATAACAAATTCTACATAAATCTCAACTAACTTCTAATTCAGCATTATAAAACCCTCCATAAAGCAAACCTTTAATCTGTGTGTACTTTATCTTCAAAACATAACATATTTAATGGAAAATGCCATTGAAGTAGAATGTTTAAATTCTTCACATTCAGTCAAGTAAACAACTACAGTATTGTGACCTAAAACATTCAGATAAAATGGTTTCAATATCAATCAATCAACATTTAACTCCCAAACTATTTTTTGCCATCTTACTGATCAAAATTCTGCATATGTAACAGAATGCTTATTTTCTTAATCCATATCATAAATATTACAAAAAACCTTGGTCATATTTTGAATAATTGCCTTTCTATTTAATGGAATGATTTGGAGAACAGCTTAAATATTAAATTGTGTATCTGGTATATGAGACCAGATGCTCTTCACAATTTAAAGGAGAACGTCTTAACATTATGTATTGAATGATCTCCGAGAACCGTACATTCATTGATCAGACATATTTTGTAAAATATTTCACTAATTTTCTAAACAAAATTAAGTTTATGACACTTAAGGTTAACATAAGTTATAATTTGAGGTTTGATATTCAGAAAATTATGCAGTGATCAATCAGCACCACCCAAACCAATATCTCACTTTTAGATACCACACTCCATTCTGATCAAACTTTCAAACAATCTGTCTCCTAAAATTACATCACAGAACAAGATTTTCCTTAATGCACCAACATTCCATTCGCAACTGCAGCCATCTAAGCACACCTGGTATTGAATTATTTTTTCTCAAAATCATTACATCAGCAATTTTAGAAAATAATTCAACTTAATGTAATGAAGGAGTTTCTCAGCTATATGAATCTGAATCCCGAACAGTGACAAGATGAAGTCACATATTACAGATGAATTAATATATTATAAGTAGCATAGGAGAAGGACAGGAAAAATTTAAGGAAATAATGACACAGGCTGCACGATATGCACTGGTCGTCGTCTCAAGAAGCTAAAAATTTTGAAGCTTAGAACAAAGAATACCAAATATATTGAAAAATGTTACCACAAAGATAGCAAAATCACACGTTTTTCAGGGGGTTAGCAAATTTGTTTCAATTCAAGAAGAATTAACAGTCCACTGATGCAAACAAATAAAAATTTAGGAGAAACAATAGAGAATATAAAACATAACAGAAGTTTTATACGTCAGAAAATGATAGCTGCTGAAAGACGTTTGTCACGAAAGTACAAATTAAAATTCAACATATTTTACTTTTAATAATTTATTCAGTCACATAATACACATCCATAATTTCAAACACGCATCACACAAACAAATGTAATAACATTCATGAAAGCATAGCAGTGCCACCCAATACACACTGTCATTATACACTATACAAAAAATAAGAATTTCTAATATTAAATCACTCATGTTCCACAATATAATGCACTAAAATTTATTACAACACGTATATTTCTTTGTGGAGAAAGCAATTAGTTAATCATTCTTTCCACACAATCACAATCTTCAAATTAAATCATACTTAACAAACATACTTCAAATAGTGAATATTTAGAAGTTTCATTCCCAACCAGTTCATGTCACACATTTCAATCAACAGCAAACTACAGAATATATTTCTATGTACACTTCAACCACATTGTGCTCACTCAACTCTACACCTGCCAGGTCCTAATACTGGTTGGTTGTAGTCATTCTGAATCACAATACAGATACTAAAAAAATGGCTTGTACAATTTCTGTAAAGAACTATTTACAGATCTGGTGGATAAAAATTATATACACTCTCTTTTAAAAAAAAGAAAAAAAATCCTATTCCATGGTTCACTTCACCTCCCGCAAACCAACATTACTTATAGTAAAGAATGATAATTCTAGTTGTACTTTAACATTGAATCATGTTTGTTTTTTGGCTGCCACATACCCTGCTGGTTAGCATTACCACCTCCTCCAGGACCCTGATTGTTCAACCAACCCCCATAATTTCCACCACCTCCCTGGTTAGGACCTCCATCTCCTTGACCAGATTGTGAATTCTGGCCTCCTTGTTGGGGTTGACCCATCAGTCCCCATCCAGCCTGATTTAAAGCAGCAACTAACATAGGATTCACAGCAGTTAAAAGAACATTTTGCATATCAGTATTTCCTTGGCCTCCCATTCCACCTTGACCAGACATTCCTCCCATATTCATTTGCCCTCCCATAGATCCCATACCTGACGGAACATTCATTGAATTGTTGGCACGAGGAGACGCTGAACTCATTCTAACATCATCCCAGTCCCTATTACGAGAATTACCTCCCATTGGCATTGGTGACTGTCTATTAGACATACCCTGATAGCCACCTTGAGGGCGAGAATAATTTTCCGAATGTTTCGGTAAAGCCATACCTGTTCTAACAGAAATTCCCTTTATTAAATGATCTTCTCCGCATAAACCATTGGCAACCTCTGGATTAAGAAAGGTAACAAATGCAAATGCACGGAAAGGTTTTGGAATGAAAACATCTGTTACTTCACCAAACTCTGAAAAGTAATCCTTCAGGTCTTGTGCAGTCATATCCTGTGTAACCCTTCCCACAAAAACTTTAGATGGCATTTGTGGCACATTACCATCCTTTGAATTTGGAATTTTTACATCACACCACCGCTCCCCAATCAAATGCCTTTGAGCAAGAACTCTCATCTGTGACTCGATGTCAGCAAATCTGATGAAACCATACCCTTTTGATTGGCCAGTTTTAGGATCATTTTTAACCTGAGACATAAGTAATTCACCATGTGTTTCAAAATATTCCCGCAATTGTTCATCTGTTATTTTCCATGGCAAACCGAGAACAATTAAATCAGTACACTTTAATTTACTTTCTATTTTTTTTGTTTTTGAAATGGAATTTATAGAGTTATCATCTGACTTTCTCTTGTTTTCTTTTGGAAACACACAACAATACAAGTTACCTTTCCAACCAAATTCAGGAGGATGCAATTTTCCATCTGCTAGTCGAATTCCCCGTATTCCATTTGAATCTTTGCAACGATATTTTAATCCACATGCTCCAGGAAACTGAGCAACCAAAGTAGATAATAAGAGAGTATTATCTTCTTCAGTAGGTAGCTCAACAGGTTCTTCACCCTGGTCTTCTATTACTTGAACATACTCTGACATTTCACCTATTAGACAAAAGGATAAGTTATATAATCTACACTTGTAAACCAGATAAATAAAATAGTACTCAACTTCTTGTTTGAAAAATCTTTTTAAACTAAACCACTATAATCATATAAAAGTTACAGTGCCAATCAAAAACTGACTAATGCAACTGAATAATTGTTTTCAATCAAGAATTGATATAATTTCTGATCACCTACCTTTCTTTATATTATTATGTAACTATGTTTAGGTATTTGATAGTAAATCTATAATTTGCACATTTGTACAAAAGAGCAATTATTTCAAATTGATTGAATTTGGAAATAACTCAAAACATGATATAAAATAGTATAAATTAATCATGAAAAATGCGATTGAAAATACAAATTCTATAATATAGAACAAAAATGGTAATTAAATAATATAACTTAGTACTCGGCTAACAATCCTCACAGGAAGATTCAAAAATATTAACAATATACATACATCTTCTCGTGTGATAATGTCACAGTGTGCTCAAAAATTTCTAATTTTTCACATTGACATACGCAACATATAAGAGCTCTCAAGAGCAAAAAATTGCCCAACTATATGGACAGTATGAAAACTACAATTTAAATATACATGTCACTCTTAAAAAACTGCAAATAGTTGTAATCAGAGAAGTTACTTCACAGAAAATAACCATCAAACAGTTTCCTCAATAAGGTAACTAAACAAAAGGGTGGTTTAAAACATTCCAGCAGAGAAGGGCAATTAGCAAGCTTTTTCCATGGCACAGTAAATGTAAAAATTGTTGAATTAAATTCCTAATTTAACACAAGCAAATGGAAATGATGTTAACTACTTTAAAAATATAACAGGGTACTGGTTAATGGAATTTTTTTTACAGTTAATAGGTATCACAAAACTTAAGTAAAGTCATAGAATGAATGAATATTTTTCTCTTACCAGAATTATGAGTCTTCTGTTGCTCAGTGTTGTATTCAGAAATTTCTGGATAGGAAGACTGGTCTTGCAGCACAGCGTTCTCGGCTGTAGCATACATAAGCACAATTAGAGAGAAAATTCATACACGTTTGAACTTAAATTTATGGAAAATATACTAAATTTAAGCGAACTATGCACTTTGAGAGTAATTTTGTTCACATACCTATAAACAACTATTTATCCCCCCCGACAACTCAAAAACAAAACGATATCTACCATAATGCATACTTACTTATGAATTCATCCGACATACTACATACACTAAACGTGTTTGTACATGTAGTTCGAATTTAGTCTACATTAATATCATTTTAACTACACGTACATTATGTTCAGCAAGATCAAATATGGCAGCAGCTCCACAGATTGACTGCGCATGAGCGGAACCAATATCAATACTCTCCTCATAAAATCTTCTATTTCATTACTTTCTGAATGTAACTTCCAAATAATAGGCAATTAAATAAATATTAAACGCTTAAATAAGCAATATGAATTGAGAAACACATACCTTTCAACGATATCCAGTAAGGAGTATCTTTGAACTACGTGAATTGGTAAAATACTTCTGGGGAAAGTATTACTCATTAGTCCATACTAAGAAATTAATACAATTGATATGACAAGTATATTAATTTAAAATAATATTAATATTAGAAAGGTGTTACTACGCGCTGTAAATAAATGAAAGACATAAGTGCAAATGAAACTGCTACCTCACATCACTCCACGACGAGACTCGTATGCGCAGTACTACGAATAACGTCACTACGCAGCATCACATGCTACTACGTGGATGGCTCCATGATTAAATAATTATAAATTTTTGCATCAACTTTTTACATTCACTTTTAAATATGTAAATTTTTGTGGTGGATGACTGTGAAAATCCTAACGATACTTAGAAGGTTCATCACTTTTTTTGTAGTGAGATTCTCTGTTTTACAACTATGCATTATAATGTACTCTTTTAATGAATATGTAAATAAATAAATGTAAGTAAATAAATGGAGCAGTTGAAATAGAAGAAACTGTATTATAACAAAGGACGGAATTCGGATCATGTACTTACTCGTCAGCTGTGCATCACAACAGTCTTAACCCTAATACACTATAATCATTTTCCCGATCATTATTTTCACAAATGTGGTTAAAATTAATTTTAAATAAGGCCAAAAAAGACAAAAATTAGTTAAACAAAATATAATTTAAAAGGTTCAACCTGAAGAGGGTCCATATCACATGTTCTTGTACTTTCTTTTAGATTATATTTTGTTTCACTATGTTGTCTGTTTTTGCCTTATTTAAACTTAAATTAAACTAACAGACATTAATAACTATTATATGTGGTTAAAATAAATGAAAATTATTTGTTAAGTGACTCGTAATTGAAAAGTGTGGCTTAAATGAATGAAAATCGAGTAGGTGCAACATCCGAACTCTATCCAAAATAAATTACTGAGTACAGCAAGTTTATTGACTTTAAAAATACAGTATATAAAAAAATAAGAAAGGATTTTAATAAATTATAATTTGTGAGGTTAAACAATCAAAATTGGGCGATTACATTGAAAGCAACGGCTTTATTCCATCTCATGGGAAGAATTACAAGTGAAAATTTGAAGTGCAAAAGTTTTTTTTGAAGCTAATTTTGTATCTCTTACTATTGATGTCATCCACGAACTTGATTGGTCGAAGCACGGCGATGACGATGGATGGTCAAGCAGCAGCGTCGACACTACTCAAATATATCTGCCTGATATTTTCTACGTCCTAGATTTTCAGACTGCCCAGGGTTAGTTGGCACGTCTTTTCAGTTCCACGATACTTCTCTAAGTGTCTGTTCTTTACGGCTTCCATATACTTTCCCCCCACCAATACAGACTTTTAGCCAATCGGACTTTTGAAATTTTACTTCGCCGCAAGTTTAGGCCCAATCACTGACACACTTATATTTCAGTCCGCGACAATAACCGACGTAAATTATGGGCTCATTCCTAAATGCAGCCCCTGGCAGCAAGAATCAAGCTCTTCTCGGAGACGCCACGACGATGCACGGGCCCCACACATTGTTCAGAGCTTGACATTTTTAAAGTGCCCATGAAATTAACGACATCCGCGTCAGCTGAAGTCCGCCAGAACACCCAAGATTCAATCTGAAGACTGATCTGATGCTACCCTCCATGCTAATCTAATAACTACCACATTCTCCCTAACTGCTAAGCGTATTCCAACGTGGCCTATTAATCTATCCCTTCTCTTGGCAATTCTTCCCCTATTCTGCTTAAACCTTCCTGGCTACTAATTCTATCCACCCATCTGATTTTCAGCATTCTACTTTAGCGAAAGCTATCATTCTTTTCCTTTCAGCAACCACTATCGTCCACTTTTCACACACACATAACGTCACACTCCAGACGAACATTTTTAGAGATAAGCGGGTATTAATTGTTTATTATTTTGGAGGTAAGTAGGATTCATGTATTATACATTTAACATTCTTAATTCACTCTGATAATTTCACCCCTCTTCATTTTTAACTTATTTACGTTTCTGGAGCAGTGGTTTTATTAGAACAGTTAAGAAACCTTCGTTCTTTAAGAAAAAAATGGATTGAAATGAAAAGTATGAGAGGTCATTTTTGGACAATGGTTCAAATATGAGAGGTGACAGACAAATCGGGAGTAAAATAAATAATGAAAACGCCTGGAGAATTTATCGTATCTTGCCGAATCATTCCTTTAACTTAGTAATAAAGCAGGGGTCCCCAACGTTTTCTGATTATTTTTACATATACAGTGTTTTTACCTTTTGGAGAAGTGTTTGAGCAAAAAATTACATTTTGATTTTTGGTTAAAACGTTTATTTTGACTGCAAAGACCCATGTGCCATTATGCATACTCGTGTGAAGTAAGACATTCTCTAACGATCGTCCCGCTATCAATGTTATTAATAATTGCCAATTTATTGAACATAAAAATATAAGCAACGATTTTCATATATTAAAATTGTATTTTTTGAATTAAACATTGTTTTTGCTCTTTTTCTGTATTATTACCAATTTTGAACTATAAATATATCTCGAAAAAATTAATGGTGCCCGCGCCTCACCTGCATCATATTATGTGCTCTTACGTGCAAAAAGGTAGGGGACGGCTGCAATAAGGCAAAAGCTTCTTGTTAAGCAGCGAACTTTTGGGATATGGTTCAAAAGTTTATACATTTTTGCCTGATCGACTTTCCGGGTATTTTTCTATGAATAAGTACGTAATATGGATGCAAAAGAAAAGACTCGTAAAAGAAACGTGATAATGCTAAAACTACAATTACGCGTTTGGAAACATACATTGACGAATTTCAATGGAATGGACACATGTTTGACTTTAAAATAAAGTAGATTGTTGGCCACTTCCTCTTTAATCTGCGACGTGTTGTTAGTTCATTTGCTAAAAATGACCTCTTCGTTATGGTGTCCTGGGAGATTTTGACGATAATTAGTGCTGAGTCTGTGTATTTCATCTTCTATTGTAGGTATGGCTAGGTCTTCATTTAGTGTTACGTTGCTCACTAACCAGGGTGTGCTTAAGATGGTACGAAGGATTTTTAACTGACGGCATTGAAGAATTTTGAATTCGAAGTTGGTGCACACACATAATTGGATCCTATGGGTTTAATATTACATTTATATATAATTATTTTGTTTTCTGTTTTCAATTTGGAATTTCTGCAAAGTAGCCAATGCATTTGTCGAAGCTTACTCTTGATACGATCCCATTTGGATGTTAAATGCGGTTTCAGTGTAAGTTTATTAGAGTTCAATAGTAGACCAAGGTATTTTACTTCATTGGTTATAGGTAATGGTGTATTATTTATTGAGATATTTGGACAGTTTGTTTTCCTGGTGGTAAAATTTACTTGCACTGATTTATTATGATTTAAAATACGCCAAAAGTTTAGCCATTATTAAAGGTTTTATATGATTTTGTAGAACAGCAGTAGCTGTAAGTGGTTCATTATCTGCAGAAAGTCAGAAAACTGTTTTGGAAATTATTGAAAATGTAATTATTGTTTCTATACATGTGAATTATATTTATTTCCCATTTTTTTAAATTGTCTTAATTGCTCAGCAAACTTCTAATCATAAATATATTATTTACTTAAAGTGCATTTACATTCAAGTCTTCTGTAACAACAGTCATAAGATACATTATTGTATTTGCTGTTTCTTTATTATTTAATCATTGCTGTGCATACAGGAGTGGGTCTTTGTTTCCGAGTCTTATTACAAAGTCAATTGAATATACAGAAGAAGACTGAGTGGACACATATTGCTTCTCAATGTCGTGGCTGTTATCTTAATACGATGGGCCAGAATATCAAAACATCGGCACACTTCCTCCGACGTTCTAGCGGACATATACATATTGTTATTTGTTTTTCTCTTGGAATGTGGACAATTGTCAGTAAATATTCTCGATTAAGCCGTAGGAACAATGCTAAATTTAAATAACATGGGTTCATAATTTGTTTATTGCAGGAATTCAAAGCTTTAATAAATGATAAATTTTGACAGAGGATTATTTAATATTTGAAACAACAATCGAGCAGACATTCGAAAAAATAAATCTCTTTTTTTGTATTGGTTTTAGCTATTTTTCAAGATACAGAATTAAATTTATAATCAAATAAAACCTGCATTTTATGAATAACAGTATAGAGATTTTTGTTTAATTCCATAAGCCCGGCAGTTATTTAGCGTCGTCAGTATTATTTGTGTAGCGTTTTCGTTTGATTGGCTAATCCTATTTCTGCAATTTAATTTCCCCCCCGGAAATTACTAATGACAATTAAAACCAGACGAACAAGTAATGTTTTACCCCCTCACAAGAAAATATAATATACAAGAGTCAATAGGCACTAACTATGACATTCTAAAATTTATCTCTGGCACTAAATTACAAGTTGATAAAGGGCCCTTTGTTCAAAAATAAGACCTGTTCTTAGCCTTCAATTGTGGTATTATGTACAATGGAACCCGCGTACATAATTCACTTTAGGTCGAGCAACGACGACGTATCGGTCAGTTAGAGTTCTACAGAATTAAAACATTTCCGATTCTCATGAATATTAATGCTTACAGTTTGGTTGTACATGTAAGCAAACATAATTAACAATGATCATTAAAAGCAATTTTAATTTCCTTTCTATTACGAGCCTCGCGTATTCAAAACGGACGTGATTGATAGCAAACGAATTGTAATAATTGGAAATGTAAGTATAATATCAATTAGAATCTTTTAAATGTGGATTTAAATAAATTAACTATAACTTTTATAGGCCGTAATAAATAAAGATTATAGAGCGGCGAACACAATTGAGTATTGTTACGACAGTAAGACCTGTGTTAGGCAATCATTTTGGACATTAGTACGTTTTATTAGAACAAGTTGCCTTTTTTATTCGATGTTAGAGGCAGTAATAGGACATATGTTAATAAGACATTGTACAACAGTTATCTTATCGTGTTTGAAAGTAAATGTAAGGAATACTATGTTTTATCGATATATTGAATACTGGAAATGGGTATAACGAAAGTAAATAGTGAGAATTAAGAATAATAACCATTTTAATAACAGTAAAAAGAGTTTTAATATAATAAATAAATTTTGTTAGGTCGTAAGTGTTAAACAGATTGTAGTGACGTTAAAGAGGAAAAAGTAATTCTGTATAACAATATGATGTCAGCCTCTCGGGTAACATATTCCGAAGGTAAAATAGCCCCCATTCACATCTCCGGGCGGGGACTACTGGTAAGTATGTCATCACAAAAAACAAAGAGTGACGTTCTACGAATCGGAGCGTGGAATGTGAGAAGTTTAAACCGTGCTGGTAGATTAGAAACGCAGAGGAAGACGAAATTGAGAAAATCTACGAAGAAATTGAAGAAATTATTAAGTCTGTTAAGGGAAACGAGAATATCATAGTAATGGGTGATTGGAAAGCAGTAATAGGAAAGGGAAGAGAAAGTTAAGTAGTTGGCAACTATGGACCTGGTGAAAGGGATCAAAGGGGAGATAGGCTAGCAGAATTTTGCATTGAGCACAAATTAGTAGTTATTAATACCTGGTTTAGGAATCATGAAAGAAAACTCTACAAATGGTAGAAGCCTGGGAACACGGGCAGGTACCAATTAGACTATATAATGGTGAGACAGATATAGGAATCAGGTGCTGAACTACGAAAAGAAAGGAATTAAAACAAAAAAATATGGGAAACAGAAAAACTTAAACAACAGTTTCAAAGAAGTTATCAATAATAGATTAATAGAGAAAGGAGCACTCTTGATTGGAAAAATCATTCTGCTACCGCCAAAAATGGTCGAGGAATGTCGACGGCCATAGTTACATTCACAGTAACTCCTATTGCAGTCATCCCAAGAGCGCGGTACAATTACCGAGAGACCGACCTACCTTTGTAATGGTTCCTCTATTGTATTGTATTATATTCAAGTTGACCACCAGCTGGAATCCTTAAATTATAGTCTAGTATTTCTACTAAACCTTAGGTTCTCTTTCTTCTGGAATAAACGAGCAAATTTTAAATGAACAGCGTTTACACATCCAGTCTTCCCACTTAGAAAAAGACTAAGCTATTTAATCGTCCTATACCTATCACAATTAATTTTAGAACCTATTTTCAGTGATATTCACCCACATTTATTTCTCACGCGCTGAAAAAATCCCTTCGTGTAATGCAATAGCTGAAACAGAATTCTGTGAATGGTTGAATAAAACCCACATTTACTATGAAATGGGAAGGAAACTGTCTGAATTTCCTGCGATACTTACGTGTGATCTATCACTGCCACAGGAACTTAATGTATTATAGTCGGAGCAGGAAGTTGGAAAGAAACATGGAGGCGATTGAGGAAACAGTTAATCTCTACACAGAAAACGTAACTGAGCCAAGCAGCAGTTCTGTTCTGCGCATTAGTAGAAACTTTCATCACTATGCTGCGTTCAGTCAGTGCAATAATATTTGAAAAAATTCAAGTATCTACTATAAAATATTCCAAATATGAACAACTTTTTTATCATAGATAAACTATTACATATTTATTTTTTTGTAAGAAAATTGGATCAGTCGGCCAGCTGAATCCCAAAACTGGTGAAAAAGGGAATGCTGCGACCCCACAGCAAACTTCTCTCCCGTCAATCGTAGGGGTATGAAAATAGTTCCAATAATCCGACCTACCTGAGACAGATTTTAAAGTTTTTTTTCCTGAATCCCTCTTAGGTGAGCACCGGGTAGGATCCTTATACTATAACCATAGTCAAGCTTCTTCTCCCTTCCGGTCCAGAATTTTCAATTCCCTCCCTCTGCTATTAAATGGGAGTTGTCTGTTTCGGGATCACCCTCATCTAGCGTGTTACACCCCTTCCTCCCCACCTTTCCAAAAAATTAATTAGTCTAATTTTTTAGGAAAATGTATTCAGCTTCAATTAATATCAAAACGTCCCATATAAATTTTCATTTTACCTAAATTTTAGTTGATTATACTCTTTTGGTTAAATAGAATTAACGACTTGTATAACAGGCAAGTAAAAAATTTGAACAATATATTTAAAACTTAAATTAATGGACGTTTCGACCAACACTTCTGGCCCTTGTCAATATTCATAACATACTGTTCACAAGTTGTCTGTAATACGGGTCGTTATTTTTTTTTAATTTATATTATTCACACACGTGAATTATTTTTATACTTTCTTGGTGCTTAAAACATTCTAACTAATTTGTTTTAATCTCGTTTATTTACCTGGTTAATTAATGTTTACAGTCTGTTTCATGAATACTTTACTTTAAAAAAATTTACAGAATTTGTTCTATAGAATTATAGTTGTTTTATAATTTTTTTATTACTGCAGGACTCAAATAATAATTGTATTGTGAACGACACGTTGAGTTACCGACGGGGAAAGAGAAAGGCTGTCAGGTGGGTAGGGAATGAGGGGGTAAATTATACCGTTTGGCCAATGTGTCTGGCCTCCCTTCGATCAGCACGTTTAATCAAGTTTCTGGTAGCATTCCAGAGCAGGTCGTATTCTTTCCAGTCGCTTGGCCGTTTGACAGCAGTCGCTGTCAGTTGGAACATCGCCCAGAAGTCTCTAGTGCCTACCGAACTGGCAACCCTTCCTGCGAAATAAGTGCCTATCAACATAGTTCACAAATTATCCAGTTAGAGACTCACAAATCGTTGTTTCGTTATCGATTACATTTTGTGGGAAGCTGGATATCCCGTGAGGGAATATATTTGTGACATCCCAAGTTGGAAAACTGCGCGAAAAATGTATTAAGTTACTTGTTTAACGCCATATAGCGGAAGGAAGTGTTTTTATTCAAGCCAATTAGGCATTGAATATGCAAACGATGTTAAAGATAATTTCGTGTAGCTTCTAATAAGTGGGAGCGACTTCCTGTGGTCCAGTGGCTAGCGTCTCTACCTCATAACACAGAGGTCCCGGGTTCGAATCCTGGCATGGGCTTGAATATTTGTGTCATCACGGTCACGTAGACTAGGATTAAGACTGCCGGAGAATCGATACGCTGACCACGTGTCATTCGGAATCTGTCACGAGACAGTCCGTAGTCGACCTGGTAGGCCTAAGTCCTCAATGAGCTGTACAGCCAAGTAAGAAGAAGTTCTATTTTTCTGATGAGGAATGTTCAGTATTACTGAAAACATTTCAAAATATATCATATTATTGTTTGTGACGTACTTCGGAGAAGTTTAGCATGCTAAGATCAACTTGCTATATATGAGTACAGAATAAAGTATTTTTCTTTTAAAAACATCTTGTTAGAGAAATCACACTAGATATAGAAACTTCCTATAGGATCTCAATTTTTTCATGTAGTTGTTCCGTTTTATATAGTTACATATTGCTTCCAAAATTAATGTTAAATTATATTGTAGGTGTAACTTTTAAACGCTTAGAAAATTAATTTAGCTTAGTATAATGTGGTTATTAAGTTAAACCTTGAGAGTAGGTCAATAACAACGCGAGTTGAAGCTTTAGTTCACCAGCGCGTCACTAATAGACTATGTGGTAATTATCCACAGATTATAAATCTAATTTCTCTAGAGTTTGTAATGACGTTGCCATGCCAGAAGTGTCTCACTAAAGCGCGGTGCACACTGAGGAAACATGTTTCATTTGGACATGAACACTGTTGTAACGTATGCAATATTTATATTTTATGAAAAAAATTTTAACTGAAATTATGTTTGAAAAAGGGTTTATAGGTTACGTATGGACAGTCGTTGCTTTTGTTTAAAAAATGGGTTTTGTTTCATGAAACCGTTCCCTCGCTTCATGAAACACGTTGTTTAGCTACACTGTGTACACACCCCTGTGTTATCCTATGTTTCAGTTTAATGAAACATGTTTCTTCGGTATGCGAAATGAACCCTCAACCTCTAATTAAACCCAAGTGCATGTAACGCATTATATGTTGGAGAAAATTTTTGCAACATCATTTTCTTCAATAATTTAAAAATAAATATAATTATATTCATTCTTTTTATTACTAAATAAATTTAAAGTTTATGTGTATGTGTGAATGCTCCGTATGCATGGGGCAATTTAGACCAAATTTAGTACACGTGTTACTTGCCACTGGAATCTAACACTACGATTATTAACCCAAGGATCGGGAGTGTAAATATTAAAATATATAGATCGATTGATATTTGAGTCGAATAAGGGCAGATTTGCACAAGACAGTTACACTCAATTATATGGAATAAAAATATAACAAGAAGGGTGAAAAGAAAAATCTAAAAACTCACAGTGGAACGTATTGCACTATATAGTTCTGAGGTTTGGGAAAATGACGGAAAGTTGAGAGCGATGGAGATGGATTTCTGGCGACGCAGCTGTGGTGTCAGGATCAGAATGGATAAGAAATGGGAGTTAAATCAGTAAATAGAACGCAGGAGGTTGAATTGGTATAGACAAGGCAGACGAACGATGGCCATTAAGAATATTCCACTGGCAACCCCCAAAACGAAATAAAAAAGGACGACCTAAACTCACATGGAATGAAAGAGTGGACAGATGTATGCGAGATATAAATTGGCAAGATAAATGGAGGTGGAAGCTTGGATGCGAGAAACGCCGTATTGTGTAGTTTCCACTCGCATTTTTTTCGGACCAATAGCAGTGCTTTTTCCGATGAGGTTTGTGTATAATTTCAAACACTTTCAGCTTGGAAGAGGACGACCCTTCAATGTTAAATAAAAATAGCGCTAAAAACCGAGATTGGTGTCGAATCTGGAGTTATGGTAATCCCGGCGTTCAATTCTTACATTCCGGTTATGGAATATTTCGTCCTTCAGGAGTGCAGACTGGAGGGTGAAAAAATTTATGTATAAATTTAAATATGTGAGGAAATAAAATGTACACTTTCTTAGGGTACGCGGGATTATTTTGATTCTCTCAAGAGAAATATTTGTTACTCTCTTAAGGCACCAGGAGTATTTTCGCTAATCTTAACGAACCGGGAGAACCGACAGTATTTTAGACTATCACAATATATCGGGAGTATGTATCATACACTTAGGGTATCGGAGATAATTTCGATTCTCTCAAACGTACCGGATAATTAAAAATACCGGCTTCTTCGACTTTTTATAGTGCTTATTTAAGATACCAGTAGATTGATTAAGATATAATAACGATATTAAAATTTTATTTAGCAAATATTAGCTCTACGTTTGACATATTTATTATTATTCACTAAATCAAGAACAAATATAATAATGAGTAAAATCAGCCTCTTTCTCAGTTTTTTTTAAATTTAAATATTAATCATTACAACGTATCGTCTCTCATTTGAGACTTCTTCAGCTACTAAAAAGAAATTTACAGACGGATTACATTGGGTAATATGTTATGACAAATGTTATAAATACAAGAAATTGTTTTAAACTTAAAAAATTAAGCTGCACATGGAATCTCACTCCATGACTCTTTCGTCCGAAATGCAGGCTGAGGAGTGAAGTTCCGTTACAAATTTAAACCAACAATGGACTATAACAATAAAGAATATACAAGTTAAGTTTTTGGTATCACTTTTTACGTTGATGTAATGTATAACATTTCACTCATTATTCTCGAGAAATAATTTTGTTCTTCATCTAGAATTTTGTCCCTTATCCGGCAATTAGGCTTGTTAACATAGCGATTTATTATAAAATGCTCTTCATCCTTGACTTTTCGAGCAAAATTGGTGTCCTCTTCCAAACGCTCAGAAGCCCAGCCAGCGAACAAACGGCGTTGTCTATGATAATTAATTTTGAGCTCCTGGGTCATTTGGATATTTTAGGGGTGTAGGCTTATGTCCTAATGCAAAAGTTGAAGCCTCCGAAAGGCCGCGTTCTTGTGAAGATCGAGGAATGAACGGCCTCGGGCTTTCCTGCACACTTTCACGGACCGAGGCGATGTTCTCGGTCAGTCTGGCGTTCCTTTGTCGTACGGCTGTTGACTGCTGTTTACCGAACCTGTCGTCTGGAATTTAACCATCAAATGTTGAAGGATCGACTTAGAAGAGCCACCGAGGTCTGTCGTAAAATGGGAGCAACGCGCGTAACGTTTGCGCTAATGAACACTCATCTTGATAATAAAGTTTTATCATTTGGACGTGCTGTTTAATCGTATAACTTACCATGGTGATTTGGCATCAGTGTTTGAATAATAAATATCAAATTAGACAGATACCACCAAAACAAAACTTGCTCGTTACAGCCTGTCAACATCGACCCGTTCCAATTGAAAAACGCTATATAAGTCATCACGTAGGATATGATGAAATTATATTTCCGGCATATTAGATAGGGATGGGTTTGAGTAAATGTTAAAAAAGTGATGGTCTAGATCCTGGTTCAATCGCATGATGACCAAGAGATGTGAGAAATAAATACTCAGACAACACCGAGCACCGACCTAGTATATAAATGTAATTCCAAATTTAAACCTGTTTATAAATGGAACATTTTTTATATTTTAATAATATAAAAGTATTTATTAAGCAATATATCACAAATAATTTTTTTTAAAAATCTGTTGTCAATCAATTTTCCGTTTTTTATTTAGTTCTGTGTTATAAATTAAATAACAATGTACGACAAAGAACATGATTAAGATAATTAGCGCGAGTTCTTAAATGGTAAAATAAGGAGGATTTTCATTTCTAAGATTAACATTTTAACAACTTTAGATGACTTGGTGCAAAGCTTGTAAGAAATCAATAATACTTCTGTGAGGGTACTTCGAACGGCTTTGAATAAAACAGCTATTTTCGTTTTAGCCGCCTGTTCAAACATAACGCACATTATCGATATTGCGTCGATGGCCTCGCTTCGATTGTTGCGCTGCAGTTGCTTTGAAGTTCTCTGAGCTTGTTTCAACCAAAGAGGAATCATGAATGAAAGAAGAGCGAATTCTTTTCTGCGAGATTAATTTCAATCTCGAGAGTTACAATGTTTTATTTTCTTTTCATGTGTTTAATTAAAATATTAAAAGTAATGTAAATGGAATAAATACTAAATTATATTTATTTCTGGAACAATTGCTTTATTGGTCGAAGCCAATTCATTAAAATCAATTCGACTTATTAAATTAATTCTTATTTAATTTGGCTAGGGCAATTACATACCATTTCTATCAAACATTGTTAAGATAAATAAGATCTAAAAATTTTAATTTTATTTCAATTTTAAGAAAAGGAAAACAACAGTCTAAATAAATGGATAACTAAAACAGAATGTTAATAAAAATGTGTGGTGGATTAATAACCCTAATTCAGAAAAGAAATAGGTAAAACATTTAAATTCATCGAACATAAGCCGTTCACGTTTATAGACTGAATATAATTTTTAATTTAAAGGGAGCTACTCTTTCAACTACCACTTTGTGGCATTGAAACGTTTTGATTTATCAGTGGATTTTTCTTGTCATCATTTTATCTTAGATTACAATTCAATTTGCTATCAATGATGTCACAATAATTGTGCCATATGAGTATCTGAATTCTCGTATTGAACAAAATAACTTGATGTCATAATTACTATTACTGACTTAAAAATTACATCAAGTTGCACGATAGGACCACAGATTTTTTTGCTTTCTTGCAATCGTCAAAGTTTTTAATTGTAATCCAGGCGCTTAATTTAATCTAACTTCCTTCTCGGAAGGTCTTATTTGTAGAAATTTCGCCTCTAACTCTTGTTTCGAACTTCAGCAGTAAATCATATGCTTGGATATGATTCAATAAAAAGTTTTACGGTTTACAATTGCTTCATAAATCAGACACTGGCGACAACTGCCTTTCCGTGAAGAAATGTTATGTAATTGTTTTATCCTTAGCAAGTCTCGTTCATTTTTTGTATTGTATTTGAAAAAGTAGTAAAACTTTCTTAAAACAGAATATTTACCATCTGGTTCTTATCCTTATAATTCTTTGGGTCTAACTACTTCCTAGTCGTGTTCATAAATTAAGTGCATGAAAGTATTGTTTTGTCATTTAATTTTAACAAAAACATTCACGTGTAGGACGAGTAAATAGTTGTTGCTATTCGGTAACAGAATATAGAAAGAATTAAGTCCACATAAAAAATATAAACGCGAAAAATTAAGATAGAATTAACGATCAGTAACATGTTTCATAATGGAAAAAACCTTTTTATTTTCGTCAAGAAGCTAACTCATATAATATCCATAAATCTCCAAGGTTTGACCTAATAAAATGACAAATCTTTAAGTAGTTATCACGAAAAACAATAATATTACTAACCATATTTATAAAAGCATGTTAAAAGAAACCTACTAAATATTGTAAATTCGCACAAATAATACTGATACCTAAACCCGGTAAACCACCAAACATTCCTTCGTCATATCGCCCCATATGCATACTACCAAAGCTATCGAAGACGTTTGAAAGATTAAAAGACTAGAGGCTAATATCAACTTGGATGAGATGGGATACTGCGACACGTCAATATGGATTCCAGTCACGCCACAGAATTGTGAATGAAATAATAAAGGGCTAAGAAGAAAAGAAGTTTTTGTTGCAGCTTTCTTAGATATTGCACAAGTATTTGACCGAGTTTGGCACGTCGGCTTAACTTTACCATTCCCACTGATTATCATCTCATTTAAAATCCTATCTAAGTGATCGCTTTTTTTTCAAACTAAGTGTAACAACGATTTTCCACAATTCATTAAATTGCCTCAGGAGTTCCACAGGGTACAGTCGTAAGACCATTTTTATACCTTATATTTACAGCGGACATTCCTGAAACAGATAACACAATTCTTGCAACCTACGCTAATGACTTCGCAATTTTATCTGCAGATAACCCTCTTACAGCTGCTGCTGTCCTACAAAATCATTAAATAACTTTGAAGAATGGCTAAGCTTTTGGCGTATGAATGTAAATCCAATAAATCTGTGCATGTAAATTTTACCATCAGGAAACCAAACAGTCAAAATGTCTCAATAAATAAAACACCATTACCTTCACCAATGAAGTCAAATACCTTGGTTTACTATTGGACTCTAAACTTAGATTGAAACCGTATTTAACATCCAAAAGGGATCATATCAAGAGTAAGCTTCGACAAATGCATTGGCTGCTTTGCAGAAATTCCAAATAGCACACAGAAAACAAAATAATTATTATAAATGTAAAATTAAACCAATATGGACATATAGGATCCAATTATGTGTGTGCACCAACTTCGAATTCAAAATTTATTCAATGTCTTCAGTTAAAAATCGTTCGTACCATCTTAAACACACCCTGGTTAGTGAGCAACGAAACACTAAATGAAACCTAGCCATACCTACTATATAAGATGAAGTACACAGACTCAGCACTAATTATCGTCTAAATCTCCCAGGGCACCATAACGAAGAGGTCAGCCATCTAGCAAATGAACTTACATCACGTCGCACATTGGGTGACCACACACGAGCAGATCTGATCGGCCGACCAATCGCCGGATTGGAGGGCAGATAGCAAATAAATCCGCTGGTAGAGGACAAATGTATTGCGCATACGAGAATCTGCACACATCTCGATCGTAACGTGTAAACGACCTTCAGATTTTGCGGCAGATTTGTTAAATCTGCCAGATATCTGCCGCAATATCTGCTCGTGTGTGGTCATCCATTGAAGAGGAAGCGGCCAACAGATCTGTGAAGTTTAATTTTATTGTATTCATATATCATTTTGTTTAATTCGGAGCGTGGTCACTGGTCCACTTCTCTCCTAAGTGTAATTTCATTTATCTAATTTGCTTAGTGTTCAAAAGGAACAGATTGTAGTTTTCTTAATAAACAAACAAAAAAAAATTAGGTAACAGTCCAACGTTTTTGTACATAATTGTTGGACACTCTTCAGCCTGTCTTAAACCTTTATCTTAATGTTATAAACGTTTTCTCAGTCAGACTATGATTCACATTGTCGTTAAATGTATCTTACTAGGTGGGTGCTCGGCGATGGCGGGAATTTATTTAGACCGCTACAGTATTTTACTCGACAGTAATCTCTTTTTGTCAACGCGTGATTTATGAATCAGCAACACCGACACATTTTTGAAAATTTACCTTTCTACGCCTCATACTTTATGAGAGGTGAATTTTATAATAACCCCTGCGTAGACTCCGTAAAAAATGTACAATACCGAGGGAGTCACTATCAATCTCACTAACCGCTAAAAATGTTTATTCTCAAGCAAATATATGCCGTTTATGTACGCCATAAATTCCTTTACCTCCACCCCCGCAGTGTCTTACGCCTACAGTCCTTGCTTGGAAGGGTGGACGAACACGTGTACAAAATTTCGTCTAAATTTCTTCTCTCGTATAGATTTGTATGCGGCACATAGACAAAAATACAGTGAAACATTCAATTATATTTATAAGAAGAAGGTATTTGAACCATCTCTTCGGTCTGATTACCGTGAAATAATGTCTATAGATACAAATAACTTATCTAGTAATAATAGAAATGGGCGGGTGCGGCTCGGGTCTTTATATAATAATTCTGCATTGCGACTTATTATATTATTTCATATTTATAAATACTAATAAAAGGTTTCATTACATTATATAGTGTAAGACAAAATTTTATTAAAGTAATGATATTTTTTACTGTTTTTCGCGAATGTCGAATCGAAAAATAAACTCTTAATTACAAAAACATCCGTCTCGGGCGCCAGAATCGAGTTCCACTAACATTTGCATTGCGACTTATAAAAAATTTAACATTATTGTTAGGCAAGTGAAAGGTATCATTACTTAATTAAAGTGTTAACTAAACTTAAGTATTATTTCACGCTAAACAGCCATTTGATTATCTCATTTGTTCGTTTACGTAAGGGAATGTATTCATAAATTTGCAAGTTCTATATGTCTTTAGGGTAATCCCTTTTTTTTGGCTGGAAAAGGGGGGAAGGAAGAAAACCAACTCTTCGAAGATAGACAGAAACATCTCTGAGCTGAACAATAGAATACACCAAAATTTCATTGCAACCGGATGAATTGTGTAGGGACGGTATAACGAACATACGGGACAAAGAATGTCGTATAGCAGATGATTGACTTAGAACCGTATTATTTTAGGGATACCGATTTGATATTACACGTGGATATCGGTACAATTTGGATTGGCTAATTCACCATTTTAAATAATTTCTACTACCTAAGACTTTTATTTATACAAATTACAATTGAAGATCGTTTGTCTTGCCAATTATTTCAGTTCTATTTACTTTTGTGAAAGTAGATGTGCAAAGATGTTGTATGGAAGCGAAAGTAGTTGACTAACTGCATCCTGCTCCTACGTTGTAATACACATTCCAGATGGAAACCTGTTGCTAGTAACATGATCCACTGGACAAGGGTCTAAATCCCTGCAGTACAAGGCAAGTTATGGATCCTGTGAGTAGCACGATTGTTCATTCGCTCCTTATTTTTCCTTTTCCCCGAACTTATTATTGTAGCTCGTGGCAAAATACGGAATCAAAACACCGACGACGCTGTTTAATAAAACGATGATTATATTTCTGTTATAGAATTTCTAAAAGCATAATTTTGTTACCTTGACACGTACGTTTTTAGGGAGAGTCGAAATCCAACCTGAACTCGTCGAGATTGCGGTGCCAAGCACTCTTCCCCGGTCCTGGGTTAGAGTCCTGGCTCCAATCGACATTTATCCATTCTTGTCTTTTAAATTTAAGATTATATACTTTACTCTAGGAGCTACTTGTCATAAACTGATTGGTAACTACAGTTTCACATAGATTTCTTCAGAGACACCAATCGTAATAAATATTTAACGAAGCCATTCTTAAGAAAACCATTTTAAAGAATATATCGAAGTCAAGAAAGCAATTATTATTACGATGGGACAATAGTGACTAATTATCTCATACTTTTTTTTATTCGACTACCAGAAAAAATTAGCTGAAGCGAGTTTGGACTATTTGGAACCCGACTGTTCGAACTTCTTTGCCGTTATCAAATGACGGATATGCGTGTTAATACGGACAGACTAAATTTCTTTTGCCTTTAAATAATAGAATGGCAAATATATTTTCTCCGTTATTTGAGTCGATAGCTTACATCTTATCCATGCCGTAATACGATGTAGTGTTTCTCCTAGCCCACAAAACGCTAGTTAATTGAATGGAAATTAATCACTATAGTGAAACTTCCTGCTTCCCGTCATGCCACTAGTTAACGACTTGTTCTTGGCAGGTTCTGAGTGTGTAGAGTACGTCGACCAGTTTCTTGTTGTGTAGTCAAAGTGAAGTTTCTGCTTGTTATTTGTAAAGGAGTCGACCGGCAGAGCGCACAGGCTTATCGGTTATTAATTGTTTGAATCCTCCGTCGACTTTCATTCCAAATATATAACAAATAATTGCATACAATCTATGAGGACTTCTTTCCTGCAAGGATGTTAATTATATTTTCATTGTTTCGGTAAATTTACTTTCAACCTTAAGAACCATTGGAATTGCAGTGTCACTGCTGTCTTCGTAATACTAGTGGAATTCTTAACTATCCAAATTTAGGGTCCATGGAGTTTCAAAACCGAGTTGTGTTGGGAAGAAAATTTTATGCTGATTTCAGCTAAATTGAACACCTTTAAGGGCTTAAGTTGCTTTAATTGTTTTTAAATAAGAAAGGTTTAATGTAATCTGTTCTGACTAAAGATTAGAAAAGGGAATTTAAGAGATCTATGAACTACATACTTAGTTAATATTTTCATGATTTGAAGGTAACCAGTATAGTTTCGGTAAAGTTTTTACTTAACTCAAAGTATTTATATATTAGGGATCTTTCGACAAAATTGTCAATATCATATACAGTATGTAAAAAAAACAAAATATACAAAAACATATATTTTCATACACATATTTTTGTATTGTAACAGTAAGCATTAAAACACAACGAATGCGTAATTTTGCGGTACTAAATCAAAGGCAAGCGGCATGAGAAAAGTTGAAGAAGGTTAAATACAGGGTAATAAAACCAAAACGTTGGGTAAATACATTAAGATTCCGAGAATTCTGTAATATAGGGATACATGGAGTTTTCCCCAAAATATTGGTAGAGTGGGGTGAATGGCTCCTCCCAAAGACGGAAGATATACTTTTTATTGTAGATTGGATCACCGCACCGAATTAAATCGAGAAAAATTGATTTTCGGACACTAATGATTTAGAACTGTCAGGATTGAGGGGTGAAAACTAAGTAGTGATTAAGAGCGAACATTGAGCGTGGACACTAAGAAGTGGTCATTGAGAAGTGGAAATTAAAGAGTCATAGTTTGGAAAGTAATAGATTGGAGTTTGCAATTGTCTGTGAAAATAATAGACGGAATTCTTACTTTTATCCGTGGCGTCAAAGAAGAAATCTAAAAGTTGATCACCAAGGAAGATAGAGGATTTGTTTGGTACCGGTACAACAGCGGAGCGGTGGTTCCCAGCGACGGTTTCCAGGCTAAGGTGAAAAACGGAATTATTCTGTTTGTAACCTTTTGTCGATTTCCGCCTAGGGTTTCTGTATGTAGTTCTGTTTCTATGAGGAGGTCCGCTAAGACGACCCCTAGAATAGATCTCCCGTTTTTAGTTTTTAAGGTATTTCATGATTGTAAATAATGTACGGAGGATTTACTGTTAATATAAAAATGGGACTATTTTACCTTCGGAATGTTTTACCCGAGAAGCATTGTTATGCAATGAGCGTTGCATGTACGCGGAAAATTAAAGATATGGCTGTAGTTTCCCCTTGCTTTCAGCCGTGCAACAGTGGAAACCATTTAAGTTGTTCCAGCCATGATTGTGTTTGCTATCGTTGAGCCATTCCTGAATCACTATCCTCGTGCCTCAAGTAGGTAATAGTGAGGCCTGTTGCCACTCACTATACTAGTTTTTGTCCACCCCGAAAAAACGGTACCACCCATATCTGGGTAGCCACCCCCACTTAACCTGGGGAGAGGTCCAATGGGGGATTAACATCCCCACACCCGGTTTTACACACCAACATACCCACAGCAACAATTCCTCTTTACGCGTATTTCTCAAATTTACTTTCATTACAACTATTTCGAGCATTCGATAGATCGATACACTTACGTTAGTCATAGAATTCCCTATATTTACTTTTGAACACTATAAGATAGCTGTTATATAATACTTTACCAACGTATTTTACCTCATTGCCCCTAAAATCATATAAAATTGCTATTTTTTCTAATAAACATACAATTATACAAAATTATTGCCTACAAGTCGTATTATAACAATCTTGTTAAAGTTATTAGTGGAGTCATGAACACATTAGACAAACTATTCTAAAAATAGTTTTGGTGTTAAATATTTTCCTAAAGTACAAACTTATTTTATAGATTAGATAAGAATCATTTATTTGCATTCATTACCAAAGATCTATGGTTCTATGTTTATTACAAAACAAGTTGAATAACCAATGCTTTATATTGTTGCTAGAAAAAGTTTATTTTTTGACACTTTAAATAATAATATGTGCAATCATTAACAAACATTTTGCCAATTTTCAAAGCATAGTTATTTTTAAGATGCATAGAATTTGATTGTAAACATTCAGATAAATATATTTCTCACATTGGATGTAATAATCATAATGTTCACGAGTTGTGATTAGCAGGGGTTGTGTCTGATAGTTCATTTAATGTTCTAAAGCTATTTGTCAATTGGAAAAGAAAACCTATTAAGCTTACGTTAAAAATGATATGTTTAAAACACTTGCTCAGATGAATGTAGTACATATCATATGCCAGAAACTTATTTTATACATCTCTGTTCCATAATTTGATACATATTTTTAATTTGAGTATTTTAAGCAGGTTTTTAACAATTCAAATATATTAATTATTCTTATTTTCATTTATACAAGTTGTGAAACACAGTATTAACTTGTTTTTTCCTTTCAGATTGTTTTTGTGGACATTTGTAAATATTTACTATGCAGCTTTTAATATGCCTGCACTACATATATTTGAATTCTTATAAACTAATAGTAATTTAATACTAATTCATCATTACTAATATTCACTTAATCACTTATTGAATATTCATATTTTAATTCAGGTTTCTGTAGACTGTTACTGTATTCCAAATGATGTATATGTATTTTATTAATTTTTGCCAATAGAGTGATAATTAAAATTGCTACATTTCAAATAAATATATAGACTTTTAGATACAATTTTTATATTTAAAATTTGTAAAGTGAATATTGATTCAAAATAACCATTAGAAAAGTAACAAAATGCAAAGAAATTTTAGGTGATAAAATAAATACCACACAACCTTTCTAATATTCCATTGTTATTTAGTGCCCTATAATCTGTTTATTTATTACGACCTATGAATGTTAGACTTAATTTAATTAAGTCCACAATTAAAAGATTCGAATTGATACTTAAATTTCTAATTATTACAGTTCGTTTGCTAAAAAAACACGCCTGTTGTGAATACGCAAGGCTCCTAATAGAAAAAAAGTTTTTAATCATCGTTGCTAATTATGTTTGCTTTATTTGCACTATAAATACCTGTGGTTCCGATGATTCCTATTAACCTCACTTCACACACGAAAAAAACAAAACATTGCTTGAATGACTTTAATGGTGGCTACTTCACTTAGAAACTATTTAATAATACATACTGTAATTGAAATACAAAATACTGTAGCATTAGATGTTAATGGCTTAATGGAAAAAATTTTTACCCTAAACGGTTTGACCCCACTACTTCGGTTAACGGGGGCTGTACTGTTTGAGAAATCGCATCCATGCAATTAGTATGTTTCATTTCAAGTTTAAATTGTTAAATTATTCCGAATGAAATATTGTCAAATTGTGTTCAATAATTCAAGTACGAGTGAGAATGTCAACTCAATTTCTGAGTCTTTGAAATATACTAAATCATGCTTTATTATGCATCATGTATTATTTCCGTTTCTGTGGGTAGTTAAGGCCAACTTTTCTAGGAGTCAAAATAAATATTATAAATAATACAACGTCAAAAAAATTTCTACATTCCTCTCGCATATTTGACCATTATAACATATAAAGTAATGGAGTATTGGTTGCTTCGTATGCACGTAACCACGTAATTCACTCATTTCATGAGGAATTTACGTTTATAAGAAAAATAATAATTTACTTGATTAACTTGAAATATTACAATTAAGAGTAAAGAGCAACAAATAGGATTAGTATACGATTCTCTCTCGTCTTCATAACTATAGCGTTTGATTTAATTCCCCCCTCTCTCCCTCCCCCTCTCACTCTCTCCGGCCTACTGAAGTGGAGGTTTCGTCTTTATGCTGTTCTCTGTTTGACAAGGTGTCGTCTAGTGTAACTAAATGGAGACAGATTGCAAGTTCTCCTGTTTACGGGACTTAGCTACGGAGACAGGATGCTGATGGGTCGTCTTTACAGACAGCTTAAAGTTCCACTTGCAACTCCTCAATTTCTGAACGTGGAGAGCAGAACGGTTAGGTGATAACAGTTGCGTCTGTAGACAGATATTACATCGTCATATGAATTACATTAAACTAATAAGACAATATAATTTATACATTCAAATTGTATAATAGCTAAAAATGAAGACCACTAAATATTAATAGTTAAAACAACACTACGGAATGTTCTGAAACTCAGCAATAACTGTTTTGCTATAATTTTAAACTGACCTCTTTGATTTTATCCTAATTTCTTTAATTTCATCATGTTACTTAAATTTGCGGCAACTCATTCGCAAAATCTCACTAATTTAATTTAGAGTGTCTTTTCTATGACAGACTCGTACGTTTGATGAGTCAAATATGTAATCTTTCCGAGGTCTTTTCCATAAATTGGGCACTGTTACTCTCACCTGCCAAAACATACTATTTTTAATGCAATTTTTGATAAGTAACAGAAACCTATTCATTATCAACTCAGATGTTCGCAGTTTCAATACACGAACAACACGGTAAATCATTATCAATTACATCGAAAGTAGTCAATTATATATTGTTAGGGGAGGCAGAAAGACGTGGAAAACAGAATAAATAAAATGAACAGGATCCTGGAGGAACAGTACAACCTAAGGATTAATCGAGGGAAAACCAAGGAAATAGTGCTATAACAACGGGTGTTATATTTGGGAGTGATATTTTTATGGAAGTTAAGGAATTCAGCTACTTAGGAAGCATAATAACTAGGGATGAAGAACTATAGTAGACGTAAAGGCAAGAAAGGTTTTCGCAAAAATGAGGAATATACTTACGGCTAATATAAGTAAGAATATTAGATAATCATTATTAAAAAATTCGTATGGAGTGTGGCGTTATATATGGGTGTGAAACGTGGAAGATATAAGTTGCAGACAGAGAATGCTGAAAATCCGATGCGTGGATAGGGTAACTAACCGGGAACATTTACGCATAATATTGGAAGAGAGATAAATTTGGAGGCCTTTGACCAAGAGAAGGTATAGATTAATAGTCCACGTTTTGAGATATGAGGGTCTTGTAAAATTAGCACAGAGGGAAGTGTTTGGAGTAAAAACAGAAGAGGGAGGCCAAGTTTGGAATACCCTAAGCAGATTAAGGAGAATGTGGTAGCTATGTAGAAATGAAAACGCCTGCGCTGGGTAGGTTAGCAAGGAGGGTTGCATCGGACATGTCTGAGGACTGCTTACCACAACTTTTTTTTTTTGGGTAACAGGCTACATGAGGGTGATCCTGAAACAGGCAACTCCCCTTTAATAGCATAGGAAGGGAATTGAAAAATGGGGGGATGCGGAAGGTAGAGCAAGGTAGCCAAGGGTTAACTAGGGCCCCCGGGCTATGGTTTAAGGATCCTACCCGGTGTTTCACCTAAAGAGATGCAGGGAAAACCCTAGAAAACCTGCATCAGGTAGGTCGGGCATTGGGTACTATTCTCACGCCCTTCCGAATGACGGGAGACGAGTTTGCTATGGGGACGCAGCATTCCCTTCTCCGTGTCTCCACAAATTTCAGGAGGCAGTTGGCCGACTGATCCAATGGGATGAGCGAACAACTCTTGCCATATGCCCAAGGTCTTTGACCCCAGTACATATACCTCCTAAAATAGATGAAGGTGTCTCGGCATATGAGAACTTTGATAAAAAATACCCAGAGAGAGTGCGAGGCATTCCCGACATGATCAGGTAAGCCCCGCAGTCACTCTGGGCTGAAGCGTCTACGAGAAACTCTCGCAGCGCCTCCCTCCTCATCGCTTACCACAACAAGAACAACAGTCATTTATACTACTTATTACTACATTTAACAAGCTTCTTCACAACATTGTATAATTAACGGATAACAAAATGAAAATCAAAAACTAAGTGTTTATTAGTCACTCTTTCTATTCAATTAACAAACTGATAGTAATAAAGTATATCTAATTAAATTAACGTCCAATTCACATAAAAACCAAGTTTCGTTCAGAACGAAATCAAATTTATTCTGAAGTTAAATTTTGAATAAATGAAAATACAGACAAATTAAGCATCAGAGGCTCGAAAAGAGAAAATTTTTCTTTTTGGACTGCGCACAGCGACGGTTAGGACCAAAATGTGATTTAACAATACGTTGGCATTGTAGATCGTTAAATGGTAAAAATGTGAATTGAAATGAATAATGAAATTAATTTTAAAAGTATTGTTTAATATTAAATACATTTTTTAATTCTACTTTCGATAAGCCGTGAAATGGGGTTTTATCTCGCATTCAATTTTGTACCCCAATTATTTTCTAATAAGAAGAGATATTATTTGGCAGTCGTGAATATATTTCAACTTGTATACATTACTTGAGAAGATAATTGGTGGGAATGTGGTGCGAGTCTTTGTAATACATGTATGAAATGTATTTGGAAATTGAAAGAAACCATAAAACATTAAAATCTTCCAGCCTAAAAAATCTTCCATCAGTAAAAAGCAGAATATATTTCCATAAAATTTCTATACATGTCCTCTAAAACTAACACAAAATCTATTAACGCACGATAAAAGTACTCTGATCACAAAATAGAATGCAAGGTTGTTACGATGTTACATAAGGAAACTAATTTATATAAATGAAATCTTTGAGAAGAAATCATATATTCTCCAGTATAAATAATTGCCGTGAATGAGAAATAGGAACTGTTATAGTTGGATTGTTCGGACTAATTTTCTGAACAAAGGAATTACGTGTTTTCATGAGTTAAAATGTTGAAGTTTTGTGGACGAATAAAATATTCAGTAACTAAAGAACCAATATAAGGCATACAATGAATTATATATATATATAGTTGTCTATGTGTGGTATTTCAGTAAAAATTATAACATTTACTAGTAATTAGCGACCTTTTCTACCACATTGGGGAACTTATTTATTGTAGTGGTTACTCAATATACGAACTCAATCACACACAACGTCCAAGCCCTTGCCGGAACTTCAACCCAGAACCTCTGTAGTGCGAGGCAGTGACACTAAACCACTATACCTTAGAGGCCGGCAATTATGAATTATAATTTGAGTTTCCACTTTGTGTAAGGTGCTTGAGATTTTTACGTAATTTGTCGAGCTGGCTCAATTTGTTGTATTGTTAGATCAGGAGTAAGTGTCAAGTAGTGGTAAGAGTGACGTAGAATACGTAGGTAATTACTGAATAGTACTTGGATAGCTATTTATCATGTTTTATTTAAATATATAATAAATATGTTTGTGTGAAATAAAGCTTCGATGGTAATCTATTTATGGGCAAGTGAATTCTTTTAGGAACATAAAGAGTTTAAGATTTTATGATTTCTTTCAAAAATTTTGGTTACAAATCTCCTACAACAGTTTTAAAAATTTAATCCAAACTTGCTGTGTAAGGGGCAGGGTGGTAATACACTTAAAGGAAATGGGTTATTCTTTGGAAGGACACAACAGATAATTAGTAATAAAACATGCAAAACAATCGAGGTCTGTGTAAAATTCCAAAATTTCGGAACTGATGAGATGATATTTGATAGTCTCCATTATGGTTAAGTTCTCTGGCAGCACACATCATGACTTGCGTTGGAGATTAATTAGGGTTAATCTGTGAAATTTCCGAAAATAATGTAGATTTAATAATTTTCTGGGTCGCTGAGTTGAGCAGTGAGACTCAAAATGCCGGATAAGTCACGTGTTTTGTCCTTATCGACAAGGACGAAGTTTGAGTAAGAGTTAATGACAGAGATGTTGGTGTCGAATCCATGGCATTAGATGCAAGAATGTGGATTTTAGAGAAGCGCGATGTCAGCTCCCCTTAAATTTTGAAAAAGAGCGAGAAGGGATAATAATAAAATGTCAAAAATAATCGAGTGTCGAAACGTTAAGTTGATTAGTGCTAGTCCGGATGTTCTTGTGTCAATATAGAGTACCGTAAACATGGTTATAAGTAAAACACAGTGCTCACAAATTTTTGTATTTAATCAAAGTTTTTAATATTTTACTTTTCTTATACAATTATTGTATATTTTATTAAAGCTTGGTGAATGGCCTTAGTTGAAACTGGAACAACTTCATAAAATCTTCACCACTTACGACATTACGATAAGTAGTAGAGATACAATGCTGGTTATTTCAGTTTTGCGTAGATTTATTACAGGTGTCATTTACACGTTGATTAGAAAGAAATGTGCGTAAAATACGAGCCGCAACAATAAAATACGTAGAATTTTTGTTTTGGACGAATGTTGCGGTTTCGTAACGTGTTCTACTGTCACCCATCACTACAGACGTCCAGCAAAATGGGCCACGAAACACTCACATTTATCCTCTGCCGGAAATAAGAGCTGCCTTGCCGGAGATAAAGCCCTTAAATAAGGCAGTATAAGGCCATTTTCTTTGCGTGTGCGGACAGAGCAAGTAGTTTGACGTTATCTCCTCTGTCAAAATTTAATTCACATTTTTCTTTTCCATTTTAATATTTCTATCTTACACGCGGTTGCGAAAAATATTATTATAAGCTAACGACGATTACAGTAGGATGCAAATATAGACCTCAACACCCTAAATTATATGCAGTAATTTTTTCTGATGACCAATTGGCAAATATTAAATTTATTTAATGTATACGGATGACGCAGATCCTCTTTCCCTCGATGGTTACAGGGAAAGTTTTTTTTTCTTTCTTTCTCCATGGCTCTACAGCCCATTGAGGGCCTGGGCCTACCTTGTCGACTGCGGATAGTCATCTTGCATGGCACATTCTGAATTTGGAGTGGAACGTGATCAGCGTATCGAAGGGAAAGTTTTACCATAGTAAAATAAGTTAAATTACTTTCAGATTTTCATCAATAAGGATGTTTTCGTTGTGAACCAAATGTCCTAATTAATTTCTGCAATTTCGGAACTTATTTTTTTCATTCTTAAAAATAACAACTGTTCCCATTTAAGTGGTATTCAAACTTACATGCCTACATTTTACAATATTTCATTATGGGCCATTGAAAGTCTCGTCTATATGATCCGACTCTGTTGGTGTACGGCATGTCACACCAATTTCTCACTTAAGTTCGCTCGATTGATCCTGTTCGGGTTCGGTGATATTTCCACGAGATGAAAAACGAGGACACTCGTACGGCGGACGAAAAGGTCACATGTTATGAATAATGGAATCGAAGGATAGGAAATCTAGCCTTGCAAAATGCCTAGGTTCCAAAATTTACGGTGAAAGGTAATTCTATACGGACTTGAACAATACGGCACACTTGTATGCTTCATCAATTTTACTTTTTTCAGTATTAGTGTGCATCTGCTAAATGCTTTCTTATAAACATTATTTCCCATTTTGGAAATGATCAGTTGATGATATAGATTGTGGTTAATTAAGTGTTCCTGTCTCCGAATGTCAAACTATTTTCCCGAAATCCTCGAAGTACTTTTACAAGAACCATATAGAACCTAAAAGTATAATTTCGTCAAACTAGCGTTTAATAATGACAAGGTGAGCTATTCAGGACAAGTAGAAGCTGTAAGCAAAATTTCTAAGCATATATTTCGATAACATAAAATCTAAAATATATGTACTGAAAAGGATGTATGTTTGTATGGTTGTCCGTGTATTCGTTTGTAAATCTTTATATAAAAATTTTACGCGTGGTGAAAATTGTACCAAATTTTGAACTCGTGTGCTTTGTGATTCGCAAACAGACTGTGTTGGCGGGGGTGAGGCAGGTCCGCAACAAACAACGCCTCCCCCTGCCTTATCTTTTTTATCTTGACTGTTCTTCCAGAATGGAATTTTAAATTGGTTACTTATGGAAGTGTAAAAAAGAACAAACCATTTCTATATTTATTGTCATTACTTTGCTTCTATTCTTAAAAATAAATGTTTTAAAACTTAACTACTTACTTAAAAATTAATCGGTACTTTCTATTTAAAAGCATGATAACTTTACTATATATTATTTTATTAAAAGCAAGAAAATTATATGGATTTTTTTATTATTTGAAGACATGAAAGAAAACATAAAATGTTCTGTAGTAATTCAGCACTACTCTACCTTTGCCGAAATTATAACAGTTACTAGTAATTAGCGACCTTTTCTACCACTACGAATAAATCTGATGTTACAGTCGTACAAGTGCAACATATATATTTAAAATCAAAACCTGTGCTGGATTCTTATTTATTTAGCATCTCATCGATAACATTTTTTTCTTCCAACCTGCTACTTCCTCCAAAGCCTCTCCCATCAAGATGATCCATTATTCCCCAAAGATCTCCTCTTCCAAAGACGTCGTTACACGAAGCTTCCCCCAAAGATAAACTCTTCTCTTCTTTTTCGATTACTACAGTACTAAAAAAACCTGAATTTTTCTTGCTCTTATATTTTTGAAATCTTCTATTATTTACCTAGTCGAATACTTCAAATCCTATAGAAATAATGGATAGAAGATTCGGTATTTTTAAAAAATTCTTTATGATCTTTTCTTAAAGTTCTTTCTCCAGATTCAACTATAATTGTTACAGTGAGAACTATTCTTAATGACATTAAAGTATTGACAAAAAGATACTTCAACTGTGAACCTTTTGCATCACTAGACTGATCTCCAACAAAATTCAAATTCTTCGAATCATCTTTGAGTTTCATGCGACAATGTTTCATTAATTCTTCTTTGACGCTACTAAGGAATGTACTACTGAGAATCCTAATGGCACACGAAAGTTAATTAATATTTTTACATTTTTTCTTACTTACAAAAGATAAAAATTATTAATTTTAAATGAAAGTTGAATGAACAGTAATCTTCAAGAAAGTAAACCATATATGGTCGGAAGATTGTCATAATTTTCATTTTAAAAGTATTATTAAACAAGGTATTAAATTTAACTATTAATAAGACAAATTTAAGTAAGTGTTATACAATCGTAGAATGCTGCAAAACACAGCAAGGTGGGCTAATTGTATTATTCGAAAGGGTGACGTTTCCATTTTACATCCTGGTATGCTATTAAAGGGGAATTGCCTGTTTCAGGATCACCGTCATGCAGGGGAATATTTCTTGTTTTAATATTTAAAATAAAAAATTATTATATAAATGTGAAAAATTCCTTTGCTCAACATTTATCAATTTAAAATATTTAATGGTTGAATAAATTTTAACTCACAAAGCCGGTCTTCGCTTATTAACGAAAAACAATATAAATTTTACAATATTTACACACATAAGATTTCTTACTTACTAGAGACACGAGTACTAAATTCAGCTTAGCCTGGAACTTGCTTAATGTTTAATACACTGAACTCCAATGCTTCACATACTCATGCTAAATCTCCTACATCTTTAGTGCACTGATGCTCAATCTGCCAAAATCAGTTTTCCTTGGGTTTTTAATACCTTGCCCTTACTTCATTATATCATTTACGTCGGTGGCGATCCTGCCCAATAAAATTATTATCTGTCATCACTGGGAGCCATTAACCCCACTCCACCGATGTTTTGCGAAAAGTACAATGCCCGCTAACAATCCGATGTTAAAAACACAGGCCTCGCCTACTTGTCGAGGTTTTATTACCCTGTCTATAGAATTCTTCAACTTCTCTCAAGGCGCTTGCCTTTTGCTTCGTACCACCTAATTCCGTAGGAAATGATATATGCCAACAAATTCATTTTTGAGAAATTTACATCGCAATTTAATACTATCCGGTCCGTTTTAATGGTAATGTAATTTGGTTATAATTTATATCTAACATAAACTTGTTTTGTTTCACTACCACGCCAATGACTACTTTTAGATACGAGGGATTATTTCTGATATAATGACATGGAACATTTTTAAAGCAGTAACTACAAGGCCTTTAGTTGATACGTATTCTCGCCGGTGAGTCCGATTGAGTTTCCATCTGTTGGAAAATATCTATTATTAATACAAGCTGTCGGGCGAACCGAGGCTGTAGTTGATGCGAATATAGCTAGGGTGATTAATTACGACAGCTATTATTACCATCGTCAGCCTTGAGGGATATACCTCTTGTCAGTTTAGGCTATCGTGTCTGCATTATTAGATGATTTTCAGAAATTACCCCACTAATGCAGCTGGAAACTTATTTTAAAGTGCATCACGATGAATTGTTGAACATTAAAGCTCTGACATAATTACTACAATAAAAATTTATATATATATAAAATCTATAACATTTTGATGTTTATGAACATACTAACTATACATTAGGAGTTTAAATAAAAATTGTATATGATTATCAATTAGGCAGTCAGTATTTATTAATGATAAATTTTAGGATTTTCTAACATCCATTCAGTAATATGTGATTATCATCTTCAAGTCGTTCGCTGAAATTACTATTGAACGCAATTATACCTTTGACAACTAATAGAATGTCTTACTAAGACTCATTACAATTAATTAATTTCCGTAATTAAATAATAGATGAATTATGTGTGGCGCAATTGCAGGGATAAGTCTGATTTATATTTTCGTCCGTCATATGAACGCTGAGTAGATTTTCGTAAGCAGGTTTCTTCAAAGACGAGTCTTTTGAAACTGCAACAATAGTATGCCAACATACATGAGCAGAATTTTCGCCGGAAGATTCTTTCCCTTTCAACGTCGTCGTGGTGGAAACACAATCCCGTGTTCGTCGCTTTTACAACCGAGATTTCCTTTAAAGAAAAAAGAAGTTGAGCGACCGCGAAGTCTTTGTTGGACAACTTATCTTTTTAAAGGTATATAAACTTGTCAAGTTATCCGCAATTTTAAAAAAATATAAATTTTATAGAAATGTGTGAAAACTATTTATATTTAAAGCAATTTGTGTATGGTTTGTTTTTCTTGATCTAAGGAATCATAAATTTTCATTCTCAAGTATTTTTTTCGCAATATTGTAAATAAATTTTATTTTATTAGTCATATGTTTCGGAACTTTAATGAGTTTGGTAAACCATCATCATATCGAATAAGTATTCTTTATTTTCTTCTGATTTATTTTTCTACTTACTTTTTATACACCATATTCTTATTTTTTGGGGGGCTGTCAGGATATATGAGGGTGATCCAGTTGCTAGCAACTTCCTTTTAATAGCATAAGAAGGAAGATTGAAGGGGGATACGAAAGGGAGAGGAAGACAGCGACAGTTTAACTAGACCTCCTGGTCTATAATTAAGGATCCTACAGGAGATGCAGGGAAGACCCTAGAAGATCTCCATCAATTAGGTTGGACTATTATACTACTTGTCTTCCTCGCTCTCGAATGACGGGTGATCCATACGATGTATGTATATACATACATAATTAATTCCTTCATATTTGTGTGAGAGAAAGAAAGCAACCTATTTTCGTATTCTATAAAAGATTTATTAATTTAGGTTCTATTTCAAGTACTACATAATATATAGTAATTTCAAACTTTTGTGAATTTCTGAAATAATGACTACCTACAGGATTTATTTAATTTTTAAATAATTTCGGACTATTTTGCAAACTTTTCTTCAACAATAATCTCGTAACAGGAACACAGGATCATAAAGCATCAATGAGAATAGCTATTTTCAGATTCTGGTTCATAATAGTTTTGTCATTTACAAAATTTAGATGCATAAGGCACAAAATTAAGTTTTATTGTTATAATTTCTGGTGTTTATGGTTTCAAATGCAAATTACTGGTCGTTTAGTTTAAGTATTTTTCAAAAGTTCAACTTGAGTGTTTCTGTTTCTAAGACGTTATTTTCTGAAGCACATTATTCACGCTAACAGGAAAACTACGTGTAATACTTTAATTATATTAATGAATTATTATATGAGTAACAGACTACATTCGAGTTATCCTGAGACAGTCAAATTCCGTTTAAAAGCATAGGACGTGAATAGAAAATGTGGGATGTGGATCGTAGAGCAAAGTTTGACTAGGACCTCCGGGCTTTAGTTTAAGGATCCTACCCGATGATCTGAAAGACATGCAGGGAAAACTCTAGAAACCTTCATGAGATAGGTCGGGGTTTTGGGTACTATTCTTACGCCCTTCCGAATGACGGGAGACGAGTTTGCCATATTCTGATCCAAATGCCTATTTTCCATTTTTATGGGGGGAGGAGGGAATAGAAAAGTGAGTTTGTGGAAGGTCGCAGCATTCCTTTGGATACCTTGTTCTACCTTCCACATACTCACTTTTCTATTCCCTCCTCCCCCCATAAAAATGGAAAATAGGCATTTGGATCAGAATATGGCATTCAAAAAGAATTGTTCATGACAATCTTCTGAGAATAAAAATGAATTTTTCAATTTTTAATGATGAAATGTGTTTTCTCGGCGCAAAGGAGATTTATATAACTTTAATCATTTCGACCGCAACCGTCGCTGGATGAAGTACATGGCACTAAATTATCCGCATGATGTAATGGGTTTTTCCTATTTAAAAATTTACGAGATGAAGTCCACAAAGATAGACGAAACGACATAATTGTAATCATAGTAACTAAATAAATAAATATTTTCCTGCCAAATTTGGTTTTATTTCTGTGTGTTACTGACAACTGAGTACTATCCTCTTCCTAACATAAGTAAAATATGGTAGCGAAATGATAGGAAAGGAAGTTAGGGCGGAAATAATAGCAACATACTAACCCATTATTGACTGGAAAAGGATTGAGAAATGGTCTACAGTACGACTCGTAAATTCTAAATCATGAAGCAGGGAAATACAGAGGATTAATTTTTTTTCGATGAATGGGAATAATTAATTTCGCGCAGTTATTGAATTTTTTTCGGAAGGTTTCACGGGAAGTTCATTCTGTTTGATTATTTGAGGAATATGATCTCTAAGGTAATATATTTCACCTTCTAGTAGGTAAAACAGAATATATGAGTCTATTCACCTCCTCCCCTCCCTACCATCACCAAATTAGGGACCTATATTTGTTTAACGGGTACCTTGCCAGAGTAACGCTTTCTAGTCCATTTGCATGTAATGCTCTCTCTAAGCATTAGTTCATCCCTGAGTGTGAACTCGTGTACTTAATTTAAATCCTTGTCGTGCATTGCATATATTAAAAACGTCACGCTGCAGAACTTGGCTTGAAAATGAAATGCCACTTTTGTGATGCTTCCGTTCTAATAAGACTGCGGAAAAGAAAGTGTCGTATTCCACATTCCAATGCTTTAAATGTACCACTTCCTTTACTGACTAATATCTACAGGTAGACGCACATAATACAGGTCTTCGTTAGGACACTACAATAAATTTAAGGACCTCTTCCTCGTGTTTTCAAATGTTACACAATAAAAGAACCTAACCTAAATGCCTTACGCAACAATATAAGCACAATACATCATATAATAAAATACAATACTGACCTCAAGCTCCGTAACAAATTATAAAAACCAATTAAATGTTATCTATGTAAATATGTGATGCAAAAATGTAGCAGTCACCAATTACCGCAAGGTTTATGAGACTGAAAATAAATAAATTAAAAAAAGAAACAGTAATAATAATTAATTCTCTAATTTTCTACCCATGATTTTCATAAACAAATTAGTTTCAATCGAACAGATTCACTGAACATAATACGAGACGTATAGAACTATTTTGTTACCAAAGTGGGTATATTGTTACTAATAAAATCAACATCTTAGAAAGCAACACATTTACATTTTACGCAAGAAATAAATACTTAAAAACCTATATATAAACCATCGTTAAAATTTCTTATATACGTAGATACTGTTAATGGAAATTTAAATTGCATAAATATTTCGGTATGAGTATGTCGCTGGCCAGGAAGAGGTGGTTTTTCCGCGCTCTGACTTGGCAGCTCGGAATCAAAACAAAGAGACAGCGGTTAACACTTGGGCCATAAAGCTCAGACACCTCGTCACCGGTTTCGGAATTTCCTAATCTGTCTGAGAATTTGGTGACCGGGTGGCGTGTGTTCCCCAAATGTAACAAGGGATATTATTGGAGAATATCCATCCCTGCCAGTGATAGGTGTCGCATAAGTGGGGACGATGTTTTAAAGAGGCAAGCGGAGAAATTTTCGGGAGCAGATTGAATGAGATTGGCAACAGAGTGGTGGAGAGAGGTGATGGTAGTGGAGAAGGAATTGAGCAGAGTGGTGGCGCGAGTATAAGGTGAAACATTAAGAAGTGGAGGAAAAGTGTAAATTACGGACTGATCCCTCAGAGGAGGCTGCGGAGAGGCGTACCATGTTTTGATCAGTCGAGGAAGCAGCGAAGAAAGGTTTTAACAACGAGGGAACAAAGAGGAAAAAGCTGAGTTTTCTCAATTCCGGCTGCACGACTTTGTGCTATTGTCTACCGGCCGCTTCAGAGTTTCACAACACGGAAGTTCCAGTGACATCTAAAGAAAGGCGCATATGCAAACAACTCAGGTTCGTCAACGATCTGAAAATCTGATACACGTGGTCACCCAAACAATTAACCCTGAGAACTTTAATGTAATCCCCTTTTAATTTTTTATTCTTGTACATGATATATACACGCCGGACCCACTTTAAAATTATTGTGTTTTCAGTTAGTAAATGTACATATTAAACCCAATTATTAAATTCATTAAATAATTAATAGCCACCTATCATTTACAATACATTTAAAACTTTGAGTATATATATTGTGGTAAACATGGATCGTATGGAATGTGGCGTACATGGGTGTGAAACGTAAACGGTAGGAGTTGAAGAAAGAAAGTCTTTTATTATTTTAAAAGATAGAATCACTAACGAGGAAGTTCTAAGCAGAATAGGGGAAGAACGTACAATATGAAGGACAATGTAGGCTTTCCCGGTGAATAGACTGAACAATAAGTTCTGGTGGAGATAGCCTTCGAAACGTCGTATCTAATGATTGACATAACCCGGGTGAAATCCCGAGAACTTCTTGTTCAATATGAAGGTCGTTGACCAAGAGAAGGAATAGATTAATACGCCAGGTTTTAAGACAGGAGGGTCTTGGAAAATTAACATTAGAGGGAAGTGGTGTGGGATGCGAAGGATGGAATACGCTAAGCAGATTAGGGAGGATGTGAGATATGTTAGTTATGCGGAAATGAAAAGGTTTGCACAAGTTAGGTTAGCATGGAGGGTTGCATCAGGCCAGTCTTAGGACTGAATACCACAGCAACATAAAATGATACTTATAGGACATAAGATTTGGGTAAATGAAATATCAGGTACGGCCTGTTGCTTGTATCCCATTAGCGGTTTCACGGTCGGGATTGCCTTTTTTCCCGGCGAGTATGTTGGCAAGGGTCGCGCATTGTCGTGGCCGGAGAGGGGGCGTGTTCCATTGAGCAAGCTCGCGCGTGGCGGATCGATTCCCCGTCCGCGGCGCTCGGCGTCGTCAGTGCGTCTCCGGCGGCCCATGTGCGTGTGCGGTCCGCGAGTTCGGGTCCGGGGTGGTGCGCCCTACGACATGCTCGACCCCGTGGAGGCCGCGTCCCTTCTGGAGAGCTCTCCGCAGCCGCGCCACCCGGTGCTCCGGGTTAACTTCCCTGACTCGCTGTCATCCGGGGGCAGTTGCGCGGGTAGCCGCAGGGGCAGCCGCCAGCAGCTGCAGCCTTACCGTGGCGGGCGCGCCCGCAGCATGAGCGCCTGGAGCGACATCAGCAGGGCCAGCTTCCGCCTAGACGACAGGTACAGCGACGCTCGCCAAGCCATTTTGATAAGAGAATGAAGAAGGAACACGAAACTAAATTGGAAAGAAAGTTTTAAGCTGTTAATTAATGAAACAAGAAAATTGATGAAGAAGGAAGAAATAATACATATTGAAGAATATGCGAGAACTTCCTCCCTTTAGAGCTGTAAATTTAGAGTATCACCAAGGATCTGCCCAGACGAGTACCTACTTAGCACAGATCAATCCTTGAAACCTACCCTTCCCAATGAGGTCAAACGTGCATCGAAGTTGGTATGGAGATGAGATTTTCCAGTTGGAGAACATTTTGAGTGGGGAAAAAAGTGAAATCAGTGGCTAAGTAAACTAAAGAATTAAAAATATCACATAGGTTTAAACTGGACCGGGGTATAATTTCACTTCATTATCTATATTTCCTTCGTGATCATAGGTTTAGTAACTATAGAATTTACTTTAGTTTCGTATTTCTTTCTGTAGGATTTATATATCTCTGATACATTTCATTTTCAACTCTAATTATACCACATAGCCAATGATTCTAATTTACATTTCATTACAAAAACGTTCCTTCACTGCACTATAACTATATTTCACACACTATTCACGCAATCCTTGGAAACGTATCTGGTTTCAAAATGTAACATTTCCATTAGCTTAAAACATTACATCTGTGAACTATCTTTCGAAAGCAACATAAATCGAACGTAAGTGCGTGACAGGAATGAAAATCATTACTTAAGTTGTAATCGAACGAGGAGGATAAAACCTCTGACTATAAAATAAGTTACTATATTTAATTGAATAAAATAATAATAAACGACGGATGTTGTAAACAAGCATTACACATATAATATTGTCGTAAAATACGGCACTGAAAGTTTAATGAACAAATTTAGTCGTTTGCAATCGCAATAGTAATTGCCATATTTATATACAACCATTTGCAGTGCTCCTTTTCCCTGTATTTGATGTTTATTTTAGTAAATGAAGTAAGATTTATTCAACGATTCATGCTATTTACTTGGATAATACTTGTGTGATCACGCGAAACATTATTCATTAGTTTATTAATATGGATTAGTTGGTTACAACACCTATAATATACTCGTAAGTTAGTTCATATAACTATAGATTCTGAACAGTACTGAATAATATAATTCTCGTTTATTTGATTACTGATTTTTTGATATTATACGACTGCTGTGAAACTGTATTTCATTTGAAATAAAATAGGGAGCTTAACCAGATTAATGTTAAATAAATTACAATGAACTAGCCAAAGGTCAGCAATATATTACAAAATAGATTATTAAGTAACAGAACGAATCGTCGACTAGTACAGGGGTCCCTTCAGTTGTTTATAATTTAAAAATGTGAAACCTTTTAACAAGAAATTTAGACTGCTACTACAAAGTCCAGGGCAATGGATATTGTCGTAGCAGCACAATTTTTCTGTTAACGGGATTTTTATTTACGTTTTTAAATTATAAATAACTGAAATTATTCTGATACTTGCTGATACGAACGTTTGATAAATATTTATGTTGATTTGTTTGAGTTATATTTTTTTCGACCAAGCCCATAAAAATGAACTACTTTCATCACAAATATCTCTAACGAATACATGAAATTAATTGGGAGACTAATATTTTTAAACTTCTCCTGCATTCAATCGCAGAACTCACCCAGTTAAAAGCCATTAATAAACTAAGGCGTCGTAATATTTTAAATATATAATATAAATAATATCAAATAAACATGAAAATATATCAGAATACAAATTTTTTAAATGTTATACTGAAAACCCAACTATCTACATTATCTATTATCTTGTTTAACGACAGGTACAGGCCAAAAATTATATTACAACATATGTTGCCGATTGAAATGAAAACTTTATTTATTATCAATGTCCCTAAAATAAAGTGAAGGGTTTAAGTTGTAATAAGATTTGACGCTTCTACATCGTTAGTTGTATTGATCCAATGAAAGTGAATTAAAAATTGGTATTTTTATTATGCTCATCTGAACAGAAATTAAATAATTTTTTAAATATGCCTATCAAGATCCGGAACAAAATATTATTTATAAAATGTGTATTTTATTATAGTGTACCCGAAACAAAGGTATTGAAAACAAGAAAGTACCAACATTTCGTAGAAGTAGCGAAATAGGGCAACCAAACCCGGCAAAATTGTGAAATCCATCCTCAATATCCTCTGGGTAAATCTAGGAAGATCAGAAAGTATTCGTGGTCTGCAACTTGGATTGTTTCAATGCTTTGTTCTGCGTGTTAATTCGTGTATTTAAATAAAAGAATAAGAAAATGTATGGCATAAGGATTGGAATAGAATTCGTAAAAACGTATCACTTATAGGATTTTTTTTGGTTCAGAAAAATGTTGAATTAAACGGAAAAATCGCACGAAAATTAGTAATATCTATTCTGAAAATATTGCGACATTTGATTATAATTGTTGGCTACTTTGTGTGTAGGCCGTTAGAAAACCTCCAAACTGGTATAGGAGGATCCCGAGATATTAAATTGCGAAAGTTTCTTGTACTGGTCTGGGGCACGCATGGATTTTCTGCCTGCTAAACTAGAAGAAGGGCACAGTAAACCCTCATACAAAATTCTCCCTTCTTCAAGGAAATTAATTGAAATTTCAAAATTGCTGAAGTTATGAACGGGTGAAAAATAATCTGTATAAATAGAATATGAGAAGATTGCGTGATTTAATTATTTAAACTCACAAAGACAACAACATTCCTTTTAGTTTTCAATTTTTACAAACTTTATTTTACAATATGTGATTTCCGCAGTGTATTGTGGGAAAATGAAGGTTGCCGAGAAATTTCAAAATCAAAATGTTCAGGAGTAATTAAAATTCCGGCCAATTCCTCCTCTCTCATCTTAGGCGAGAAGTGAACGGAAATAGGGTAATGTGGCTAAGAAAAATGAAGTAATGTTTGCATAAAACTGGAATTTACGTTATAATCGTACTTTTTAAGCTAAATTTATATTTAACTGAATGGAAAAAAAATGTCATTCAGTCAGTAAATATTACGCGCTTTATCCGAGTTAACTGTGTTTGCTCTGCAAATTTGAAACGCAAACAAATGCTTTAATACTGCTTCTATAAATTATAGGACTTGTATACATATGTAATTGTAGAAACGTATGGATTATACATATATTAATTATGCAACAAAATGATTAATAACAACATTAAAAAATCTCTTCTGTTAGTATAATTAATTGCGTTAATACGCACACACATATGCACACAATTATATATATGTATATATATTTCTCGTGTTATAATGTATGTCGCGCCTTGCAGTTATTGGGGTTCCTCAAAAACTTAAACGGTTTAAATACTTATGTGATTTCTGACAGGGGGGAAGCCAATTGGTGCTGGTCTCAGATGTCACAACCTTCCTGGAGAGACGGTAGGGATGTCTTCTTCTCTCTTGACGTAACATTCTCAAAAGACGAGGCATCTTGGTCTGTTATGAGAGAAGTATGCTCCACGGACACAGTCCTTGGGACCCACGGCCAGAGACTTCTCTGTTCATATTGGAACAATCGACCAGCTGCCTCATAAAGTGGTATGGAGCATAGAATCCCACGTTCTCACTGTAAACTCATTTCACGTCATTGGAAGGACGCGGAACAATATACAATAGACCGACTTATTTGATGTAGGTCGTTTAGGGTTTGCTCATTTGGATGAATCCCTGGTAGGATCCTTAAACAATATCCTTGGGACATACTTATGCCTTGCTACAGCGCTCTCACCCTTCCCCATATCCTTTTTCGAATTCCTTCCGTTGTTATTAAAGGATAGTTCTCATAATCTCATACATGTGTCACCTTACTGTAATGCAACACGACCGGAGGGAAAGAAACGTTTTTTAATATTCACTCATTTTATAATTTTAATTAATAAAATCAAATTTAACGAAGTACTTAATTTATGTGTATTGATAAATCAGAATAATGTAACCAAAAGTTTAGTTTCTTATCTGAATGCATATGGATAATATTTTTCACATAATGAGTCATTTATCGAAACGTCATGTTGAAATACAAATTGGTATTTTATATTGTTTAATATCATTAATGTATTTTTATAAGCATTTTTCATTCCTGTATCTTGAAATTCACAGTGTTTCGTATCCTCATTTTTTCTCTTTGAGGCACTGAACACGACGTGGAGACTTTAACAGAATTGCGGCTGTAATGGCTCTATACAATGCACAGCGTTTAGCGTGTAAAGCACCACTTATATTTCTTTTGTGTAAAGAAACAACTAAAATTACTTGTAGCATACTCCATTAAATTATTCAAATGCCGCAGTTTGGTCGTAAAGTTTAGCTACAGATACGTTTACTCGTTATTAAACGTCGGGTTTATTGAGGAAATTCAAATATTTCACCAGAATAAGGTCTACTATTTTATCGTCTCATATATAAAACCAAGTAAATTTACGTTTTAAATTCGCTACGGTTAATATTGTTAAACGCCAAAATGATTTTAAAAATTTGTTTACTTATTAAAAAACAATGAACTGTAACATCCTCAAAAAATTGTATTCAAATTACTTTCTACGGAGGTCCTCAGTAAGTTAAAATTCTTCTCATGGGCCGACTTAATTGTGACCCATGATAAATTACTCAGTGATTTTCTCAATGCCGTAGTGAGAACCAAACTAGTAAGACAACTAAATAGGAACTAACAAAATAAATATGCAGTACACACAGAAAGAATGGATATTTAATATACTATTAACTACGATTAGTATAACTCCAGTGATATTAAGAATACATAAAAAATACAACTTTTTGTCCCAACCTTCAGGAAACAATACGCTGTTGAGAAAGGAGACATAAATTATATAAATATATGAATACAATAAAATTCTTGATGATACTGTTGAAGAAAAATTTTGATTCAAAAAGTGTAATAAATTAAATTCTCATGTTTTCAAAGCAAGCATACTTAAATTGATGTACCGAAAGGTGATAGAAAAATCTATTTTGAGGTGTTATTATGGACCTAATCAGAATATAAGATATCCAATTTTTCTTACTTTATTCGATAATTTATTTATTTTGATTGTAACATAGTTTTCTGACTTTAAAATTTACAATAAATAAAAAGACGGCCAATAACTCAGCATATAAATTTATCACTATTTCTTCAAAAGCCACGTTTCATCTCTATTTTGAGACTTCCTCGGGCGTAAAATCGCTATTGAAAAAATAGTGATAAATTTATATGCTGACTTTTTGGGCGTCTCTTTATTTATTGTCATATTTTGATTGTACTTAATTTCAGGTAAAAATCAATTAGATAAATGATACAATAATCACATTCCAATAATTATTTCAAATGAAATAATAAAGTACGGTAATTTTTCAAAAATAATTTGGTTTTATCTGCTGTAATTTTATAAGAGATTGTATTGATATATTCAAAGTGCTGCACTCTCCTCTCCTTTATTTCCGTAGAATACATAAACACCGCTTACCGTTTAAACATTGAGCGCTTTGGTACAAAACAAAAGAATTAAAAATTAATTCGATTGATTTCAGTAGAATATATAGAGTTTATAACCTTTGTACTGAACAAATTTGTTTATATTTTAAATTTCGATACTTACAAGTTATGCACTATTTGTCATTATTATCATTATTTTTCACGGTTACCAAGAAATGATCGCAGAAATAATATTTATCAAAATTATATATTTTGAAATTAATAGTCTACTACTTCGGTTTCCTTCAAATGTAATAAAGTAAAGTACTGGTTATTAAGAATATTAAAAATAATTTGAAATTTATTTTTGCAATATTGAAACCAAATATTAGTGAATACACAAGAAATGAGTGTTTTAATAAGAAACGCCGGGTACACACAGACAATTTATTTATTTGAAGTATGTGTGTTTAATTTAATAATTACATTTTATGATTAAACAAAAACTGTTCCTTTCGTTACTTGTGAGATGGGACTCTTCTAATAATTTATTTTCGGTAATTAAAAAATTGGTAGTACAATTTGGCTATGTAATTGGTGCTGGAATAATCAACAAATTGGTGTAATTTCAAAACAGTAGAACACCACCCAGTAAGGTCTTAAAACGATCACAAAAGTAGTGACTATAGTGAGACCAGGTAAACAGTAAAGGGTATATAAATTTATATAAGACTCAATTTCCAATCTATGACATTCATCTTTGTAATGCTATTATTTGTGTTATAATTTACTATCATAGTGAACAATTTTACTACAATGCGTCTTCGATCAACATGGAGGATTCAAGAATTCGAATTCGTTTGGATTGTGGGAATGTTGTGTCACACGCGAACTTTATGCCTAAGGGCATTGAGCAGGCGTGGGAGGGGGGAGGGTTCGGCACCAAAACCTTTGGCTTTAATTCTGGCGCCTCTCCTTTCAGCAGCGTTGCACTGTAATAGAAATATACGACTTCCTATTATTAAAATTCACCATCAGAAAACGTGTTGGCTTCCATTCGTGAAGAATGCCTAGCACTAAATTAAGATTTGGGTTCCGTGACTAGCGAACAAACACGCAATCATTTCAAGCCCATTGACAATGGGGAAACTTTCTTCTGAAGCGTAGCAAACTTTTCTTAATAACATAAAAATAAGTAAATAGTTATACTTTTTTAATATGTTTTATCTGGTAAGTAGAAGTTCACTTTTAACATTACAGGATTTAAAAAATATTTTTATATTGTAAATATAATTTTCACCTTTAAAATTACACCCCTATTTTGTTTAATTTATCGTACTAAATCATTTTAGTTTATGTTGAAAGAAAATCTGGTTTTGACACTTCCATATTCCATCACACCTCTGTGCTGTTAGAGGCAGAGAAGCCCCATAATTTCTACTAAAATTGTCTTGGCTTCATGTTACCCGTTTTCTTTACCGAATATGGAAAGTCAAATGGCTCAAAATATTTGTGAGCATATTCATGATGTATATATTTCTCTGAATACTACGTGTAACTTCAATTATTTTATGCTGAGTATAACTTTATGATGAAAATTAAAAATATGCAATGTTATGTTTACACATACAATTTTTATCTGATAAATTGTTAAAATTTTCAAAGTTTTGTGTTTGTTTAGGACTTGATGAATTAATTTTATAATAGAGGCATTGTTCAGTGGTTTGAAACGTTGCATTTATACTGTATTACAACGCAATAAAATTTACCTTTAGTTACGCATATACGAATTTAATTTTAATAACACTGTTGACACTTATAATAATAAAAGTAGAAAGTACAACATATCGAAATGACAATAGGATCTCCGTCAATAAATTGGAAGAGAAAAATATTGAGAGCGAAATTTAATTTCCATTACACCTTCAATACTGAATTTAGAATGTTTGTCTAAATTATTTATTTAAACCACTTTAGAAAAAACAGCATCAGTTTCAAAGCGTTAGCCAAAGAAACAACCATGCCTTGAAAGAAAAAAAATTATTGCTATAATTATATGTAACATATATCTTATAATTAAGCTATGCTATATTATAAATTATTCCTATAGTTAGAAATTCATGAACTGTTTTGTTAATTTTTATTCCAGGCTTAGTCATAATTAACCATGTTATTATTATCTAGTAAGTTATTCATTTTCTAATTATAATCGTCTTCGTAAATGAAGACCAGTTGCTTATCAGCATTAATCACAAATACATTTTTATTACATTTAAGGAAATCTTCAGTAATTAACATATTGTATATGATATTCCTAAATAACTTTAATCAGTTATTGTTAAATCTATCTATTTTATTCTGGATTAAATTTAAAATTTCTTTTGGGATGTAATGGCATTTTTATGACCATCAATAGTGTCAATATAAAAAAATTGGCGTTTTAAAGATGGTCATAATGGTCTGCATTATAGCAATTAATGGTTTCACCCAAACTTAAAATGTTGATAACGTTAATAGGTATCTTAATGCTAGTTAAGTTTTTAGCTCGGTTTTTATTACGCAAGTCCTTATATATTTTAATTATTGATCTGTATTCAATATTATTTGTTATCTTATTTTTGTCATTAATATTAATAGAGTGTAAAGTAAATATGGGGTTTTGATTTTATTTTTAAACTATCTATTTAATTTATTGTTAATATTGTGTATTTTTAAGTGGATTCATTTATCATAATATATTTTGGTAATTGAATCTAGTTTATCAATTATTTCGTATTTGTTGTTAATATGTCCATTATTAATATTGTTAAAGTTATTTTTATTAGTTCTTAGAAACCAAAATACTTGTTTTAAATCTAAATTAATAGATTATATTCAATTTTATTAAATAAGTTATTTGCTTTCTTATGTATAAGAAATTTTTGTTGAAGTTGTTTTCGAAGTTGATAATTGTAGTCAATAATGGAATTTACAAAGTTTAAGATAGTAAATTTTGATTTCTGAATTAATTGGTTTTAGAAATAAATTCATTTAGGTATGTATTAACAATATTAAATAACAATATACATGGGATCCGTGTTTCCCAACGCGAATGTGAATCCCACACCCCATAAGGCTATAATTTGATTGCTCAGTTAAAGAATTATTATGTCCAAAATTTAAAAACGAGCCACTTTCTACGGCTATACGTGTAAAAACGGAGTAATAGTTAGTATCTCAATTATAAAGAAGCGTCTGTTAAGTGTTGTTCTTTCTGTAAACCCTCATTTCAAAGTTTGGTCTAATATACTACAATTTACCTGAAGAGTATTCTTTACTATAGTTAGTGAAGGAATAGTATCCTCTGTTTTGCTTGATTTCAATGGCCATCGAATCTTTACGAAACTGAAACTGACTAAATTTGAGTTTATTATAACAATCCCTCTGCATCTATCACAAGGGTTTCAATAAATTTATTACATTAATCCAGGAGGAGCCTTCACACTGAACGCTGAAATTATTAAATAATTAAATAATGATTACTAAAAATTAAACATTCATAGTAAAATCTTTCATAACAATTATTTCGTACTTGAATCTTAATTGTTTATTAATGCTTTGAATATTTACGAACTGTTTTTTCTTAGTAACCTCCCAATGACTGGTCGTTAAGACCTGAATATTTGTCCTGAACAAGTTATAATTAGGTTTCATCAATTAAATTTTCCATTTTTATTATAAACACGGTAAATGTTATTGTTATTATATGAGGGATGTTGGGGAGCACGAGAAGATTTAGATGGGACGCTGTAACAATATTTCGGAAATCGCTGAGTTAGATCCTTGCGTTATTAAAACACAATACACTATTTTCTTTAACACAAAATTTCGACATTCAACTACGTACCTAGAATAAAATAACGATTAACATACTAGATGTCACTTATGTTGTGTATTATCGCTTTAACTATTTAAACTTCATGAAATGTAATGTTAAAAATTAGAATTGATGATGGAAGGCGATACATTTTAATCAAACAGTAATTTAAAACCTAGTTTAAAACCAGGCAATTTATATTCGTAAATTATATTTATTTATGAAGAGCGTTAGTTTGGTAATTATCCTAGTTATTTCACGAAGAATAGAACCAACCGATGGTAAATGTATAGTTATAATTACCCAATAAATAACTACTAACAGTTAATTGCAATCTGGAAAATATTTTGTATGTTGGGTTATGTATAAATTAATGCGTAATACGATTACAGGCGTTTTTAAATTGGCACTAGAAAGTTGGCTAGCGGAATTATTTTTAAGGTCAAAAGTATCAGTTGCTATTAATATCTGGATCAACAACAAATACCAAACTGAATAATCAACCGATAGGTTTTAAGGAACACATTGTAGATATTCGGAATATGGTGTGTTCGAGAAATATTTTCTTAATTAACTACAGTTGGCGGGAAAACGACAGAGTTCCAATATAATGATACAATACATTTCAAATACAATCTTTTAAATTAACAGAAAAAAATTCCATCTGTCTGAAACTTTTAGAACACGGTAATTCAGCTTATACTTCTAGAATATATTGTTTAACTGCTATATCCGGGAACGTAGTTGAGGGAGTCAATAACAAAGTAATTGAGAAGTGAACATGAGTCGGTTGACAGTCGAAACGTAATTGTAATCCAGAACGAAATGACAGTGAGTAGAAAATGCTAGTCTTCATTACATTTAGCTTATTAACTCTTGAAAACTGAGGAGAATCATGCGTCGTAATGATAACATGAAGCTACAACAGCCAAAAATATGACGCTGTTAGGTCTGTTAATAGCCATGCTACGGTCATGATGATGATGAGCATCTCTTCCACATTTTAGCAGCCCATTGTACACAGTAAAACTATTTATTAGTACATAAATTTATCATTTTAAATTACGACAAAATCATTGTATCTTGTTAGAAGCTCATAATATGCTATTGGAAAAGGCATACTTAAAAAAATCTACAATTAATGTTTAATTAATTTGGTGTAAATACTCATGTTACGACTATCGCATTAATTTTCATATTTCATTTATAAAAAAATGTTATTCATACTAAATGATTTATTCACCAAATAAACTTTCTACAACGAAATTTTTTAAGTCAATTAAAGCTATTATTTTTTATAAATCTCATTTCTTCAGTTAAGGGGAGTCTGGAGACCCTGTCTTGTCAATTTTTAAATAATGTTTTACTGGGGGTGCAAACGCTAGGGTACTTGCAACCAATTATAAAGGCCATTATATTATCATTAATTGACTATGGATCGCACATGTATAGTTTAGCACATAAATATGCTCTTAATAAACTCGATATATTCCACAAAGAAGATCTGAGAATTATAACAGGATACATAAGAACTATCCCGGTGGTTGAGGGTAAAGAAAACCACACGCCTATAGGAGAAAAAACAAACTAACCACTATTAAAGACACATCAAGCCAATAACATAAGTATCTGGAAACAAATAAGTCAACCTAACCCTCATTACGTTATAAACGTAGACAGTGTAACTATTATTTTTCTGTTTATATTTACTATGTGTCCTACCAATTCTTTGAAAACATTTCAAGGAAGGATAATTTACGAAAAAACGGGTAGGGGAAATAATATAAATATTTAATCAATCAACTATATAATTGAAACACGTTAATACTATATAGTATTAAATTTACAATAAGTTGGAAGAACAAATAATTTTTTTTCATACATACTCTTGAGATTTCATCGATTTTGCTAAACGTCAGTTTGTGTAAAGTGAAGAGTTTAAAACGTCTCAAGTTTAAATTCAATTGATTAGCGTTACTGTCAATTACACGAGTCCATAACTGATTGAAATTATTTTTGAACGGATGCATGCTATTTAATAGTAAAACTATTTTTAACATAGTTTATTTTTCCTCCGTGAAGCATTATATGGACATACAATTGAATATAATGCGTTAAAATAATACCATAAAGTTGTTATTGATCTGAAAATATCTAAAGCGACGAGAAAAATAGTTTCAGTTTGTCAGTCAAATAAAGGAGATTAATCAACATTATTTTGGTATAAAAGAACAAATACATTATAATTTGATGATTTCAGAATTTCACAATTAAATTAGATATTCACCGTTTAGGTAATCCACAGGTTTGATAGAGATATGTTTGTATGATTCAAGAATATATTAAGTCTACTACAGACCTAAGTCTAGTTAACGTCATGCGTTGGTAAAATAAATATCATGCTATATAACTAATTTCCGCTGTTATGTACTAATAAAGTCATTAATATGAAATAAGAAATGTAATAATTTTTTGGAAAGTTTAAGTTATTAATAACAAATAGTGTATTTAGTGATTATATATTTCATGCTCTCTACCTGTATCGAATACAAGAGCATGAAAACCAAAATGGTAAAAAATTAAATTTGCCATAATAGCAAAAAATTTGCATGATCTCGTTTGCAAGAAAAATAATATTCCCCGTGCTCTCGTAGAAGATATTCTCTTTTCAGAATACTGATGTGATATTATGATTCAGCTCGCTGATCCCAGCTGCCTTCTCAGACAGAATATTGATTTTCTGTTATTTGGGTGTCGGAATTTCGTTAAAATTCCAGATGTTCGAACTGCGTATAAATTAGCATGATCAAGACACGGAGGAACGATATTATGACATTTTTTTAAATGGTCGTTTTCTGGTAAGTATGAAATTTTTTCTCGTTGAGACCGCAACGAATACTTTTAATATTTTGTTGTAGGGAAATAAAAGACTTCATCATTTACGAGACTTTCCAGATTAAAAATATGTCATTACGTTCTACGAGCATCTCATTAGTATTGCTTCGTTCATTCTGAGTGTACGAAGGCGAATTTTATTAGTATCAACTCAGCACAAAATATTTAAATTTTGTCTTAAGTTTAGTAATTAATTAAAATATATTACTGAAGTATAATTGTTTTACAATTGTCAATAAACCCAAAACAATAAAGAATGTCTTCGGTTGCACATATTATTTCAAATAAGAGCTGGATTAAATCAGTCAGATTATAAAATTAGACATTAATTAAAGGACACTTAAAATTTGGTAACCACAAATTCCAGCTTTTGGTAAGCAAAATAAATCTTGAGTACATCTAAATTCGGATAATATTTTCGGTATCAAATAAGAAATATTCAATTTTAAGCATTTTCCGTAAAGTACATAATTCAACAAATAGTAAAATGATTTGTTTAATTTTTATTTAGAAGTCAGCGTCAACTGCATTAATTTATAAATAGCTAATTGTATTCTTTTAGTATCCAGGAAATACATCAATAGAGGATGTTTCAGAAAGGGCGGCTCGATGTTGAAATGGAATAAAACAAGCTGTATGTGAGGTATTGACGAAACTATTTTTCATTTGAAAGGCCCATGTATGGAATATAACATCGTTAAATGTCCGCCGTGGATTTTCACGGTGGCACGGATCAGAGTGGTACAATTTTTAATGACTCTGCCGCGTAGATCCGGCTGAATTAGAACGATAGCCTTTAAGATCGTGGCTTATTAGCATAAATTTGAGACTTTACGAAACCCCACCAGAAAAAGTCTAGTGGGGTCAAATCGCACGATATTGGTGGCCAACTCACGTCACCTCTGCGAGAGATAACCATACCCTCAACCAGACCAAAATCCGTACCGAACAGTAAATTTTTGTGGACGTCGTTTCATTTGGCATCGTCTCATATATGGCAATTGTGCTTGTTAACAAAGTCATTTATCCAAAAATGCGCCCGGTCGCTTAAGATGATTATTCTATCAAAATTGGCTCTGAAACCCAGCCAGTGAACAAACGACGTTGTCTATCGTCATTAAATTCGAGCTCCTGAGTTTGTTGGATCTTGTGTAGGCCCAAGTCTCAACGCAGAATTCGCCAAGTTGAAGTCTGTGAAGGGCCAAGTTCAAAAAATACTTCTAGGATCTGCAATAAAATTTCTTCTGATGTAAAATTTTAAACCGATGTACACTAGAGGACCATAACGACAAAAGTTTACTTCTGGACTGCGACTAGTGATGGTTAGGGTCAAATATTGTCATGAAACAAAATCGTATGGATTTACATGAATAAATCCCAAAATTGTGAAAAAATCATTATATTAATAAGAAATCGGTTTGTCTTTCAATTATTTTTGTCGTTAATTTAATTCTATACAATTATATTTTATTATAGTATAGAGGAAGTCGGAGCGGAATGGGATGTCATTCTTTAACATTTTTTGTAAAATTTTGGAAAAAGAAAAATTACTTAATAAAAGTATAAAACATTATTTACTTAATCTAATATTTAAATAACTTAATAAAATAATGAATTTAGATATTTGATGAACTTTTAAAAAGAAACTTATAAATTACACGTTCTGCCCCACCCTTACCCGGGTCAGATTGGGAAAGTATGTTTTGTTTATACAATTAGTGCAATAAATTTAATTTAAGAAATATCTTAATACATTTTGTATTTTCTTTCTTATACTTAGAGTACGGTTGATCACTTTATCAATTTTCCTTTTCCAGTGAGATTTTTGCGACTGTTAACTCTTTGCTAACTTTTTTGCCTTTTTCCGTTCCTTTTCTTTTTAAATGTATTATTTTCTGATACAGAAACCTGTAACTCATTCTTATAACTTGAGTCTGCTATTTTTAGATTTTTTTTAGGAAAAAATTACATTTTGTCGTATAAATAGCCTTAATACAGGTAGATGTGAACGTTATACGTAACTTAAATGCAGATAAAGACACCTAGTTTACGAATATATACCATTAAAGAGTTAAATGCGAGTAGTTTTGCGAATTAACTTCAGGTGAAATGCTGAAAACATTAAGTCACAGATTTAAGACGCGAAAACAAAAGTTCGTTCACAAGATGCAGTTAGAACTTGGCTAACTCGGATGCCAGGACTTCTTCCTTGACCAGTTACAATGTTCCACCCCTATTTACTTGCCTCCACCACTATCCAGTAAAAGGAGGATATCTCATTGTACCCCGCTATTTCGTTCCGCCTTGACTTCCCCTACTAATTTTTAGAAATTGTTATTTTGTCTGATGGGTATAAACAATAGGATGACTTTCTTTCTGCAAATTTCGTTAACGTTTTTTATCTCTCTCCAATACAAATATTTTATTATAATTACAGTTGTAAGTGATAATTTGCTAGAAATAATCTTTGAGTAAGATACAAAACAGTCCTTATCCGTATGAGATATAAGTCTCTTCCTACTTCTCTTAAACAGAAATCTTGGCACGGAACGCGTAACGTAAAATGTCAGACTATTTTTCGGATGCCATAAATAATGTCATTGACGTGATTGTTAATGACGAACGCTGTAAAATAAGAGAATTCATCGTCAACATATAACTTTCGTGTGAAATTATTTACTCAAGAAAATTATATTTTGTTAAGTATTATATATTTCAAAGACAGAATTAATGCTTCCAAATGAAGCTCAGACAAAGACCATGTAATTAAATTTAGAAGACCAGAATTCTTACTTACTTTCAATGGTATATATTAAAATACACATATTCCATAATTAATGTTTTATGGCAATTCAATGCAATCATTGTAGTTAAAAAACAAATTCACTGTGCTACAGGCAGCTTAACATTGACCCGTATTTATTTCAAGAAGAATAGTCGGTACAAATTCAGGTTTTATGCAGTTGTAAATAAAGTAGATTAAGGCTAATGAAAATAAAAAGTGAAAAGAATTTATTTTGGGAAAAAATATGCTACCAAACAGATAATTCAGTTAATTTATTCAAGCTATCGCTTCGTATTGTTTACATAATTTCTGTATAAAAAATATAGCAATGAAATTGGTTATAATATTCTCCATGAATGCGAATTCACCGTACAACAAATTAACAAAATGGAATCACTCAGATAAGAAGTTGGTTAGCAGCTGAATATAATGTAATATGTGAATTAATATTTTTTTAAACCAGGGAGTTAGTAACTGAAATTAATTTTATGCTACTCGTAAATAGGGATTTTTGCAGTATGATTCACTTATACGGCAATATAAATTAGTTAAATAATTAACGTAATGAACATATCATCATATAAATTAAATATTTAAGCCCTATATAGCAACTATTATTTTACTGATGTAGTCAATGGCTAAGGATCGAAGAAAATAGGCGTAGTAGTTCGAAAGTAGAATTAAGTTTTTGTATACACAGTTTAAACGCTTATAATGTTAACTGGATTTTAGAGAAAAATTTCTTCTTCATTTTTATATTTGCAAAGGCAAATAAAATATTCCATTTGAAATTGAATCGTTTATTGGGACAGTGATCGTACTTGAGAAGCCGTTCTAGAATTTTATGAGAACATCGCTTCGGTCGTGTAATAAAAACGTTAAGGTAAGAGTATTTCACATTTTTGTGTGATATTAGAACCTTAAGTGTTAGTACTTGTTGTAACTTCAAAATGGTGGTTGGAACATGCTTGAGGGTTCACCCTCAGGATTTATTAATGCGCATCGTTCTAAGGTCAAGGTTCATAACCTTTCAAATTGTTAGGACAGTGACTTGCTAAATCTGCTGTCACGTTGAAAACTTAATAACTGATGTTACAGATGTATTAGAACTTCAGTTAAAAATCCTGACTAATTTTTTAATAATGATTATTTTTAAGATATAAAACGATACATTATAAAATTTTACTGAAACACACTAAAAATTTGATTTACTTATTTTCAAGAAGTATACAAAAATGCAGATAATTTTGATATTCTCGTTTTCGCAGATTTTGTGGAAAATAATAGTTATAGTGCTGAGCAAAATAAATTGTCTGTACAGCAATATTCAACATATGATTAAGTTCTCCATTGTGTGTTGTTGTTTGGAAAGGTACCCAGAACTTCATTTTCATGATAATCGAGTTCACGGTTTATTTCCATGTAATGCTAGGTTGCATATACTCCGTAAAATTATATGACTATTATTTTTTAAAATTATACTAAATTCACAGGATGAAAACAAAATTTATAATAATTTTCTCGTAATATATACATATATATATGTATAGAATAATAAATTAGAATACATTCTTGTTATTTCATTCAACATTAAAAACCTAATCAATTGTTTGTTAGTCATTGAGAAAAATTTATGTGCTATAATATGACCTCATATCATACTAATAAAATTTTCCTTCATATAATGTAGGTTACATTACATTAAAATAAGCCTTTGAAGAATCTGGTTATTCAAATCCGTAGGAGAAAATATTGTCAGATTGCATTAATTAATAATAGTTAACAAACTGAAATATTTACATATCATCAAATCCAATTGTAAAGAAATTACATGTCATGGATAAATGGAACCTTTAAATGTATTTTAAAATTTTTCTTCTAATGAAAATAGTCAAACTACTTTCCAAGATTTTGAATGATGTTAAAATGTTTCTTGCTAGGCTTATATTTACACACACACACACACACACACACACACACACACACACACACACATATATATATATATATATATATATATATATATATATGTATATATGGTCAACTAGACATAAAGTTTATTTTAGTTTCCTAACTTATTTTAATTAAGAAATAATTTTCTGTATTAATACCACAATATTACATTTACCTTACTTATTTTGGTCATAACTAAACTATCCATTTACCTCATGACACAATTAGCAGGTTAGTTAATTTAATTCGTTAATTATGTGGGCTACATTACAATATATTAACCCAATCCTTCAAATGAGATATATATTTGTTTGGTAAGACAAGAATTCGTCCCTCATTTCAGCGGTCCAATTATTTTTCTAGTCTTTCTCCAAGGACTTTGCGTCGTCATTATTCAGGTTTTCGTAATGCCTTAATTGCACCAGACTTAAAGAATCTACGAAAAGCAGATATGTTCTAGCATTTATCAGGTTTCTCTTGATGAAAGGTTTAAGGTTTCAGCCTTATCTCTTTTCTAGTGCAGTCCTAATCTAATTCTGTAAATTCAATTCTTTGATGATGTTTGATTTCGTGGCATATGACACACAATTTTGAAAATAAATATATTCGTTTTATTGCTTACTCACTTTCAGTTCAACTTATTGGAAATTTATCCTCACTTTCGTTAGTATAAAATTTTAGTATCAACTATTTAACAATTCGTTTTTTGTATATTAGCAATATACTTTTTGTAACTGCTCATTTGAAGAATACACGGAAAAAATCACAAGTTAAAAATGTTACAAATACGTTTTGGTTATTTTTTAATTCAGACTGTAAGTCTTTAAACTGTGAATAAAAATACATTAGTTATTTGATTCTAAAGTTTTGACACAAAAAGAAGTCCAGTTTTTCCGGTTACTTAATCAGTTGTTCCACCTGTTATCATGTCAAAGTTGTATTTCAATCTATGTGGTCTTTCAATTATTACAGTTAAGAAGAGAACGCTATGAAATATTCTGAAATATAGATAATTATAGTTACCGTTCGTGCTACAGACGTAAGAAAGTTAGGAACTTCGTTTCTGCTTGAGCGTTTCGAAGTGATAAATCAGTATTCAAGATATAAATTACTGTTCAATCTCAAGATGAACTCGAACTTGTTGTAAATGAATTTTCTTGAAATTAAGAAGGTGTTATAAAATACTGGATTTATTTATTAAAATAATGAAGATCTAATTTTTACTTAAAACATATTTGAATTTATTAACAAGTTAAATTTATGCTACATCAACTAGGACCCTTTACTGTACTCTTAAATGACAACTTTTTTCTCAAAATGAATTTTTTAAAATATTAAATAAAACAAAAAGGGCCTATTTGTGTGAATATAGTCTGTCAATATTTTGGTTAACTGTGTCGCCGTGGAAAACATTTACATACCTGTTTATTCGGCTTCTGCGACTGCTGGGTCGGCTAAGACGTTCCCTTAGCTTCCAGGAATCGACAGGTATACGTAAATTACTTTTTGCCTTTCTTCTCTGGCAGGTTGTGGGACACGTTCTAGTTGTTCTCAGGTAAATAAACCACCGCTCATTTAATTTCAGATTTTGACTGTATTTTTTGACTTGGGAACAATATTGTTGGCTTGCAGGTGGATTATCAGTCATGGAGATTAATTTCTCCAATAATTCACTACAATAGATGGGCCGAAAACTTATACTTCTGAATCTCAATATCAGCTGATCATATTAAATCTCTTTAACACCTATCCGACTTCTTCCTTCGTCACAGTTTATTTGCAAACTGAGTAATTACGCATATTTTTCTTCTCTCCAAAATCCTTTTTCCTTCCAAGCCTACTTGCCAACTGACTCTTCCCTTCCACTGGTGAGGAATCTTAATCATGCGATCGGTCCTCGTCAGTTTCTGTGAATTGTCTCTGTCGCTCGTGATTCCTGAGTATATATGAGAGAGGTATTTTTCCCAAGACCTGGTGTTAATCTGCCACCCTTTGTCTGATATCACGTCCTCTGGTCCTCCTTCGCGTCAAACCAGCGCCAGACGAAAATGGGGGTTTCCTTCGGTCTCGCTAATGTTTAATTCTGTCGCATACTGGGATATTAATTTTAATTTAGAAGAAAAAAGTGAAAGTTTTATGCGCTTTTCGTAGGATGTCTCCTGAAAAAGATCAAGAATAACTTGACCTGTTGACAGCAGCTACCAAAGTTAATTTTAAACAACTAGCCGACGTGCTTTACAACATTGCGGAATGAATAAGTGTGTGGTTAAATTATTTTAAATTAGGAATCTTATATATGAATGGAAATAAATTAAATTGGCATTCACTAATTGATATTATGCAATAATTTACTGCCCATATTCTTTTTACGAAGCCGGCGTTTTAGGATTAATAATTACACTTTATACTGTATTTTACAAAATTTAATTACCTAAAAACTAACATTTAGAGAAATGAGATCTTATTCTTCCCATAGAAGTAGATTTAAAACAATGAAATTCCTAACTCGAAATTGGCAGTAAGAGGAAATGGGAGGAAAGTCTACAAACAGAGAAATACCGGTTTCTGCTTTGTCTGAAACTCACCGGTGTTCATCAGATTTCTTGCTGGTAGAATCTTCTCGTATTTCGTGTTGGAAAATGAGCACCTTGCTTATTTGATCTTAAACGCCGCTGAGACCAAGAGCATTTCTGCCCTGGATCATCCAAGTCAGGACGACTCAACACATCAAGTCCTCTCTTTTAACCACACGCTATGTCTTTTTTACAATAATAATACCTGAAACATTAATCAGCTTCCCTTTTTAACAATTCGTCCCCACTCCGTAGGCGGCGGGGAAAAATTCCTCCCCAATCAAAATTATTTATCTTGAGTATTCTCCCGCTGATAGTTTGGAAATGTCAAGCATGATCAACAGCAAGGTTCCAATGGTACCTCCCCGCTTCTGAAATCCCATATCGCCAAACTGGGCTTTGTTACCCTGACGGTAACCCCCTTCAATTTCGCTCAAATCGACTCCCTTTGACTTTATACCGATAGATTCCATATTTTATTGCCTTCTACCATTACAATTCGTAATCCATCAACTGAAAAGCCAGTTGTTTTATAGATATGATAAATATTCAACCAATAAAGGTTCAAACGGATTTAGCATTTATTTTTCACTTTATTCTCAAACGAATAAACTTTGTGTTCACTCCGTTAATTAAGTATGTCGGATGAGTAACTGCATTTTTAATAAAATATAAGACCTATTGATGGTCGTTTGGTCTGAGTTAATATAATGGATAACACTGCCATTAAATGTTACTTATATTAGTTAAATACGTACTATTTAAGTAATTGTCTATTTACTAATTTTAATGTAAAAGTGTTTTATTCTTAGAAAAATTTAATTTAGCTTTCTCTGGTTTTGTAAATATTGACTTTTACACTATATGTTATTAATTGCAGTAATAAAACAAGTTTCTTGATCTAAAATTTTATATAACATATCTGTAGTCTTTTATTTTAAAGTTTGTTTAATTTTGTATTGTGAAATTAGGTAACTTTCTGCTTTTCTATTTTTAATGTTCTTGTGTTTGCTTTTTATTTAATAACACCGAAATGATTACCATTTGCAGTCCAATTAATACAAATCTCTTTCTGGGTTCTGTTATTCGTAAATTTGAAGCTAACGCCACTCGTATTCACGTTGGTAAATTAAATAACCGTTAATATGTACCCACTGTGCTTATAAATAACACATATAACGAATAAAGTGAAAGAAAACGTGAATTATAAGAATTAAAATGTTACTATATATTTATAAATAGATGATAAGAGACTGTAAATGTGTTTAATTCCATATACCTCAACAAAAGCTTGAGATCAGGATCGTAAATAAATTAAATAAGGTTAAACCTACGTTTGGACACACAATTTGAGTAGATGTTATATAAATCAAAATAAATTGTACAAGTTATAAAATTGTATCTATTTTTAAAGCTAAGGAATATCTATAGAGTTGATTTAAGCAACTGAGAACAGTAATGTGTGTTGAATATCATTTGAATAATAGGTGTAACATATACACCAAATTAGCGCACGAAACCTCGTCTCATTAATGGAATGATCTGTTAAGGCACGAACAGAAAATCTCACGTTTCAATCAAATTAGTATGTAAACTATAATCAACGTTGAAAACAAACAAACAAGTAAAAATTAAATTATTTGTTTATTGTTAAATTCTTTCTTTCAAAAGATTGAGAGGATTTCTAGCATGTAATAAGCGTGCGCTCAATGTCAACTTATATTTCTTCATGGTAATAAATCCAAGCATAAATTATATCAATATTTATTTTTCTATGTTAAATAGAAACTTGTATAGTACAATGTTAATACATTAAATTATTTTTTGATGTATTGCATTTCCAAGCGATTTAAAGAGTACATTACAAATAACTACATTTTTCGTTAAATTTCTAATAATGGCGAAAGTGATTAATATAAATTAACTACGACATTTCCGCTGTTTCGGTAACAAATTGCTATAATAATTCGATTGATTAGACATATTATAAAATATATGTATCCGTCATCTTTTCTAAGAAAGTAATGTAATTCCACTCAGATCTTTATGGAAACCACAACGTTTGTGGACATAGTCTCTTGTTGATCCTACAAAGACGACTTCTTATTTTCGTGGGATATTCAGGCCTCCGTAGAAATGCCAGAAGGCGTTTTCGCATGGCTGCCGTACCAAGCGAGAAGTTACTTTGAACGACGTCATCCAGTACCTACAATTCACGTTGAAGGCGTAGCAGTTATAATAAAACAATACAACACCTTCAAAAATAAATGATAAGTTTTTCGAACACATTTGAATTTGAGAGGCTATTTTCTTCCCATTTTTTTGATAGTCATTAAGTGTTTATAAAATAGGGGAATTAACTCTCAGAAGTAGAAACATTCATAATCTGTACAAATATTTCAGAATTTTTTTTCCTGAATAATTACTAATTGCAATACACTTTCGTAAACATGAAACTTATTCACATTTTTTGAGAGACTGCGTGGTTTTAAAATTCAATATAAGGCTTCATTCCATGAATTTACTCAGGTTTAAAGCAGTATCACAATTATTCCTGCCAAGGTGCTTTAACTGTTAAGCGATTATTTTCCCCGAACATGACGGCTGAAAAGCTACAGCGGAGAGGGAAATCGTCCGTAAGATTTAATGGCTGCGAACAAACACGTCAGGACTGTAGGTGGCAAGATAGTATGCGGAACCGTCCAATATACACACTATAAATTACTCGTCATTTTAAAATATTAGGAACATTTACTGCTGGCAACTGATGGAAATATTTCACGTAACATGCGTTTATCTCGCGGAGTTGTTTGCCGAGATTCAGTCAGCACTTCGTGAAAAGTGGTAAAGCTCAGTGATGGGATACAACGTAAATTCAAAGTGAAATTAAGTTAAGAAACTAGAATCAAAGCAGCATGAATTAACAAAATTCAATTGTTGTCATTGAGCCCTGGATGGAGGGAATGACATAATGTGATCAAGTAATCTAATAAATATAACCGTTTTGGAATTTATTAATAACTATATTAAAAAAATTGCAAAATGGGGCAAAACACATGGTGCATAACGCCAAAAAAGAAATTGTATCAATAACCTATTTCCCAATTTTGAGACAGCTATCTTTTATGTACGCCCAATACGCTATATCATTTTGATGAAAATATTGAGTCTATATTGACGCGCGCTTCAATATGTTGTTCAAAAAAAATTCTTAGCGTTTCCTTAATGGAAGATAGTGTTCATTCTTCTTCGGGACTTAGGAGGAGAATTAATAGTGAAACCGGGATTTTATGTAGCTTCTTTTGCTTTGCTTGTCACATAGTGCGTACCGTTGAAGCTTTGGTTTCAAATACAGACTTAAGTTTTCTTGACTTTAGTTGCCATCAAGTGGAAAAAGAAATCAAGACAGGAAGAGAAAACGACGGTGGTCAAAAGAGTGGTATAAGTTGAGAAACCGCTTCATTCATGATTAGTTACTCAACGTTCGGCGCGAAACGGAACCAGAAGACTACAGAAACTTTATCACAATAAACGAAGAAAGTTTTGATTCTTTGTTGGAGCTTGTGCGACCCAAAATAGGAAAAAAAAGAACACTGATACTGCTATCCGAGAAAAAGATTGATCAAAACCTTCCTAGACGATCAGGCGCTCCTTTCAATCATTTGTGGCAATGAAGCATTCGACCGGTCACCGTCAATGTTTGTCTCAAGCGTCAAATGGGTTCCTAGACGATTGACCGTATTGGGCCTACAGTATAGGGTATCTGTTATTGATTTTAGTTTAGTTCGATTTCGCTTATTTGGCTGAAGCTAGTTTACATTCTAGATATCACAATATTCTTATTCTTGTCATTTGAAATGAGTTATATAATGATCCTGTCATTTTATCAGGCACGATTGAGTTAACGTACATTCTTTGGACATTTTTATCTGTCATATTTATTCCAGGATCGAATAAATTATTTTATGGCATGTTCTGCTTGGGATAGTCAACAATGTTTCAGTTAAGTCTTTGTTCTCATTATCCTACTGCCAGGTAAAAGGATATTCCTGAGTTTACATAAATTCTTAAAACGTTCATAAATTTATAGAACTCTAAAGGCATCCAGTAGAAGAAACCT